>CAJNJA010084141.1:311-48910 GCA_905231915.1 Symbiodinium necroappetens
GGAATGTTCTCTCTAGACGGCTGAGGTGGGAATGAGGTTGACGAAAGGAACCACCCCATTGGATTGTAGATAAGTATTCGGCAGCTTTTTGTGGATAATCAGCTTGATGGATATATGTACCGTCCTTGTTCTTGAATTTGGTGAATTTAGGAGTAAATTTGGCGCGGAGACGTTTGAGGCCACTCCATTTATATCCTTGTGTTGTAACTGCTTCTAGTTCTTCAAGGAGGTGGTTTTCTTTATCCTTTTTGGTTTGTGCTGGTAATATCTTTGCTAATCGACTCAGCTACATCCCATTGTTGGTTTTCGATAGCTTGCCACTTCTGTTCTAAAAGAGCCCATGTGCGGTGCGATATGTACTCCTTCTTTTGTTCGGGAGGTTGTATAGGCAAGTAATCCATAGCGGATCGGAGAAGAATTGCATTCAACTGGTCAAAGGTTAAATCCGCACCATTAGTGTTTTGCAATTCTTGCAGAGCTTGACTGGCGACTGCAGCATTGAAATGACTTAACTGAATGTTGTCTGGTTTACGTAACTTCATCTTCGAAGTGTTCACTTTAGGAGGGTTGGCCTTCAGCTGAAACTTCACACTCGCAATCAAAAGTTTGTGATCTGTATCTACAGTGCGGATGTAGGACGTGTCAACGTTTTTGATGGCATTCTTCCATCGATTGTTTATAATGATATAGTCCATTTGCGCATATTTATGTAGCTGCCACGGCGGTGACCAATGTTTTACTCCAACAGATTTATAAGTGACAAGATGGTCATCTGCTTTCTGAAGAGTGTGTTTGAAACGACGAAACCGTACTCAAGACAGAACTCAACCATACGAGACCTGTTTTGAAGTTGCGCAGCGCTCAAGCTCCCAATAGTTACAGTAATTCTAGCAATTCAGGAGACGGACTCATCGGACAGATCGCGCCTGCAACCCCCTTTCTTCGGCTTCTCCAAGAGTGAAAGAGCGACCTCCATCTGTTCCGTCACCTCCAGCCTGACGCAAAGCCAAATGGAAGCCAAGCAAAAGTCCTATTGATCTGATCCGTGTCTCATAGTCGGTATGCTAATTTAGTTGGTGGGATTTTGATCATGCAGTCTCAAGCAGTATGCCCAGCTGCTTGGAAGTGCTTGATCCGGCTACTGACTTGGTCCGCACTTTGATGCACGTTGCTTTGCGTTCCTGGCAGACTGAAGCATTTTGAGGGCTGCACGGCTGCATTGGAGTGACTTGGTACTACCACAGCGAGGCTTGCAAGCGTGCACGAAACGAAGATCATCAACATTGAAGTTCGCAGGTTTAGTGATGCGCAATGCTGTTCTCGAAGTCACGTGACCCACATGGCATGCACAGGCTGTTACGTGAGAGGCTGGGGCGGGCCATCGGTGACTGTCAAGCACTGCTGCGCCATGTTGCGGTCATTAACTCTTCGGGTTGCTCAGCAAGCCACAGTGCTTTGTGGCACGTGTGCAAAGTGAAACCGTTTGGAAAAGTTGACCTCATGCACACGCACTGCTTGAGCGAGTCATGTGGCGAAGTGCAGATCAAGAGATCTTTTCAGCAAGTTCCTTGCCAGAAACGCGGATGCTCACCTCGGTAAACAGAATTGTGCGTCTCAGAGTGTTTTTGTATTTGTCAGTTTCTTAACCTACAACTACCTGCTTCGCCCGTGTGGGGTCACGCTCTCGTATGCGGCACTTACTCACGCGGAAGCGACCCCAATGATAATCTCACAAGCCCTCGCAGACCCTGGAGTGCCTGAGATTCCGGCCCAGCCTTTCGCCGGTCCAGTGCCCTCTTCTAGCCTCACAATGGATGATGCACGTTTTGCACCTAGACCTGCGCGCAACACCAAGCAGAACGCAGACCTGTAACAGAGCCGGTCTCCAACTTTGGCGATCTCCTCCACAATAGCTCCGGTGCTGACCTGTGGTGACAGTCAAGCACTTTCACCAAGCCATTTGGGATTGCTTTCGGCGCAAGGCACTTGTGAAGACGTCGGGCATGGGGGGCCCTGTGTTGGCATGTTCGCATCGTGCTGGCGATCCAAAAACCGCATGTTTTCGGGTTTCCATCCTTGGAGCACAGTTGTGTCGAGGGCATCAACTGCATGGAGCACCATTGTCATCACGTGTCCATAATGAACATCTCCTACAAGGCTGGCCATGCAAGACGGCAAGTGCACGTGCGAGGCTGCTTTGTGCAGGTTCGTTTTCCTCTTTCGTCATGAACAGAAGGTTTGAAGCCATCTGCAAAGAAATGTCTTTGTTTCTTTCTGCTGGATGTAGGGGTCGGCGTGCGCCCTCATGCCATCGATCCCCCCAACCACCCGCTGTTTCAGGGAGTGGTTGGCATTGGGGTCTCTCAACAGATCTTCTTCCACATAGCCAAAGAAAGAGAAGGTAGTCCACCACCCCGCAGAAGAAATCTCTTTCTTTCGTCAGGGTCAGGGGCAAAGGGGAAGTTCCCTTTCTTCCCTCTGTGTCTCTACCAGGCATGAGGGTCAGGGCATGTCCGGCCCCTTCCCTCGCACCTTCTGTCTCTCTCCCTGTCTTTGCTTTGCTTGGGGTTTGAGGCAGCAGCATACAGATTCATACATGTGCTCAGGCAGGCACGCGGCCGAGGTCGGCAGATTTCAATGATTCGGACTGTCGCACGATGATGCCGCCTTTGTCCGAACCTTGGCAGGAAACGAGTTGTCTCCGCAAGCTCCGCCACGCGCCACCGGGCCTCCTGTTATCCTCCAGCGCGGAACGGCTGGTTCCGCGATTGCAGCCGCCACTGGTGCTGACAGTGGCCGTGGCTCTTCTCGGGCAGATGGGAATGGATCATCGTGATCCTGCAGATCTACCGAGTGAACACGGCTGTAACTCATTATGCTGAGCTTGAGCGCCTCTTTTGGAATTTCAGATCAGGATACCTTCACCTGCACCGTGGTCCTCTGCAGTCAGTCCGGCGACATGCTGTTCAAGGTTGTCCTGAAAGATGCATCGTATGTTCGCCGCTTGGGCCATGAACAACTGAAACAGCTTTTCCAAAGCAGCCGCGGGCCTGATCACTTCCGCTTGGACCAAGGTAATGGAAAATGTAAATCGCCTCAGGGAACCCATGACGCCATGGATACTTCGTTTGTGTCGCAGACCAGCCTGAAACTGAGTGCGATGCCAGCGGATCGACCAAGTCGCTATTCTTTACTGTGCTGCCGTCCCTGCCTAGGAAGAGCTCAGAGTCTGAAGCTTGCCAATCTGCTTAAGATTTGAGCGCCCATCGCGAGCCGTGCCAAAGAGTGTTACAATTGTTTTCGTTCAGCCCTGTTGCAAAAGCTGCTAAGTCTACTACCATAGTCTCTTACTTAGAGTCGTCGGAGTCGGAACGGAACCTATCTCAGGCATGCTGTGTCCGTTGCCAGATAAACTAACGTTGTGTGCTAGTTCAGCTTCCCAACGTGAGTCGCGCTTTGTTTGGTTCTATGGGCTGTTCTCATCCTTGCAGAGCCTGCGCAGGGCTACGCGCTGCTACACGCTGCAACGTCGCACACTGGGCAAACTGCCTGGACAAACTGCCTACAGAAACATGTCTCGAGCTTTGCCTATGCGGCTTTGTCTTCCAGCCTCAAAACCTTCATATATGCCTTCGTACAGTTAACACGCCAATCGTATGGACATTGTCTGCGACACCAGAAAGAAGACACTCTACGCCGAGAACGGGTATCTAAGGCCATGTCACGTGCAGCCTACACATGCCATCCTCGAGGCCTATACTAAAGAATCAAAAGCTCGAACTCCCTTGGGTACGTGATCCAGTTCTGGCACGAACACGTGGAACATACCCAAATCGGCTACATACCACTCGTACCCCCAGCCGGACTGGTTGAAAGCAGGCTACATGTGCGCGACTCTTCGATTGTGCTATACTAAGTATAATTGAACCTGCCACGCAAAAGCAGGATTCCGGCATTGTGCCAATAGCTTCCCTCTTTTACATTATGCGACCACATTAGTCAACGTAGCCGGCGCAGCCTGCGTGACCTCTCGACCTACGCAGAGTCTATTCGAATCCATGGCTCACGGTGGGCAGGAGGCTTTCAAACGTAGGACGACGGGAAGGGCCCAATCACAGCATTCTCAAGAGTCGTGTAGCAAACATTTCGATCTCTGATTGCCTATCAGCAGGGCGCTGCTCGAACTTCGACAAGCTGAGATGAAGGCACAATTCAAACCATGCCGCGTGCTCGGGCGCAGAGGATGTCATCTTCCCTCAGATGCAAACCAGTGAAGCCCCGACAAAACCCGGTCAGCCAATGCAAGTCCAACACAGCCTCCTTCACCAAGTCTCGCTTGAGGTCTAGCACAGTTGTGGCTGCGTCGACTTCGAACTCATGATTCCACTCCTGCGCTGCACACTGAAGCTTCTCGGTTCAAGCAACTCGGTCTCGTAAGACACGGCCGTCAATGCAGCATTTAATTATAATACGACAGCGCGGTTTGAGGAGCCGACCTGCTCCTCATGCTTAAATGACACGGTGGCTCGCGGCATTGCAAAAGAATCCTACGTGAAATTGCTGTTCACTCGAGCCGTAGAGGGGGCACAAGCAACCGTAGACGCCAGGTGCAGGTCAACCAGCTCTGTCGTCGGCCCCTCCTTCTAGGACTTTGTTTCGATTTGAGAGCAGCTCTACAAGTTGCTGCAGGCTCTTTTCCCATGATCGCATGGATTGGTCGCTCGGAGGGGTGTAGAAACGAATCACGGCAGCTTGCCTGGGAAACGCAGAAAGTCCCAGGCAGATTGATTGCATGGCGTGGACTGATGATTCTGAGAGGTCAGCCTGTAAGGACGACCTCAATGATGTCAAGAGTTGGTTGGCTCTTCGCAATAGCAATCGACACCGAGGTTTCCGCCAACCCATATGAGATGGCGCCGTATGCAACGGCCATTCCACAAAGGGCAAGGGCGGTCTGCCAGGTGCGTCAGTTGACACGTGCAGAGCTTAGCTAGCATTCCGAATCCCACTTCAACATCGACCAGCTGCCCAGTTTCAACCTCTATCAACCTCTCAATACGGAGCGGGGACGCCCCCTCTGCATCTAAATGCAACACTCTGTGGCGGCTCTCGTGAGCCGATATTTACGAGTGATAACAGAAGGGGACCAGCCTGCTTGCTCAGCCTGGGGGGTGAGGATCCATGATGAGCCTGACCTAGTACCATAGTACAGTTAAGTCAGCAGGCCTCCCGCGCCCAACTGCGATGACTCAGGGGGCAGCAGGTCCGCACTTTAAGAATCCCATGCATCAGTATGCTTGCGCCGACGCGGCGGAAAAAAAACTCAAAGACAGACAATTGAAAACGGCGTGTCAGCATTTGCCGGATTAGTTCGAGTGTCCGTGCCGCATCGCATCTGATGACTGGCTTTCATACTCGGGTCCCTCCACGTCTGGCCTTAATGTTGTACTCATTGGCAAGCGCATTCAGGTTGTCATCCATGACCTTGGGAAGCGAGACAGCAGTGAAGTCAGTCCGGCGCTGCTACTGACCGAATCCTTAAGCCAGGCTCAGGGAAGCACCCAGCGCACGTACCTGCCGACAGCTTCGTATCATCAACACACCCGGCCATAGTGACTTAACAGGGCCCTACAGGAGCTGTCACAGCCTGGGCTCCGAGACCGACATGAGCTGGTAGGTTGCTTCGGCTTTCCGGCTCGCCTAGCTGAGAGGGAAAAGATGCATAAAGCTGTTCAAAAACGCATATGTCCTTGCGGTACTCGTCATAGCTGCTAGATGAGAAGAAGCCCTCGTTGTCGAAGATAACAATACCACCCGTTGCCTGTCAGTCACATACCGAAGAAAGCCTAGGTTTGTCTCCTACACTTGTGCGCAACCCCATTCCAGAGTCTTCCCGCATCACGCTGCAAGGAACCTTTCTGTCCTTGGCAGCATCACACCAGAAGTCTCCTGCACACAGTGATCAGCTCTCATACTGTTGTTGCCATTCTGACTTGACACAACTGAGCATTCCCGTGTCTGGATCCCTTCGCTCCTCCCTCCAGGGAGCAGCAGCCAGTGCCCACGGCCCAGTACTGTGGGTAGGAATCAAGCTTTATAACCACAGCCGCACATTCGACACACTCGCACGTCGTCCTGCATCTGCTGGACCTGGCTGCTATCACGTACAGGCGCGACACCTTAGGCACAACTGGCGAGACTTCGTGGGAAGTTTTGACAGCAAGTCGCTCCGAGGTGTAGGCAGAAGACGGACCCACCTCAACATGCCCAGCGAAGACATGCGAAGACAAAGCCGTTATGTGATGACTTGTCAACTTGTGCTTGGACGATTGCGTTCGGTGATGTAGGACACTGAATGCTGGATATCCACCTGACGTCTCGTTCAAGTTTCAAGGTCAAGCTGCTAGCACATGCAAGTGGAGCTGCTGAAATCCCGCAGAGTTAAGCCATTTACGAATGCCGATGATGAAAAGACGAGCTTGCCTGCATCCGCCACCTTGAGCGCAAGCATGGGCAAGCAATGGGCCAATACGCTGCAGTCATTGTTCACACCCTGCCCTGGAATCTTGGCGACAGGCTGCAGCACTCGGCTGAGACGGAAGCACATCCGCATACACCCTGGCAGATCAAAGCGCCAGGGTAAGCGTTTGCACACACTTCCTACAACCAAGATCTAACATTTAAAGCTCGCGAGCAGCACCGAGCGTTGCTGTAGAATTGTGGATAGATGGCATACCTGCAGCCACTCAAACCGAGATTGATAAATGCGACTGCCGTTACATGCTCAATGGCGAATAACATCTTACACAACTTAGCAGCACACACATCGTAGGTGTACAGGCCACCGATGGAGCCAGCAGCGGTGGCCACGGGCAACATCAAAGAGGCCGGAAGGAAGGTTCGCACTGGGGCAGGACAAGCACATTTCCAAAGCATTGGACCGGAACTTCCAGAGTCGCAGGGCCTTCGTGCTTGAACGCAAACAACCTGCAGTGGCCATGCCATGGGTAAGGCTTCACACTCTGTCTCCTGGCACTACCTGAGTTGGCTACACCCCAGCCACCATCAGGAAGGAGGCCGACAAGATCACACAGATGCTTGGCCTTCGGGCTGAGCTTCTTCGCTTTACGTTATGACCGTTATGATGCCCTGCGTGCTGCTCCAGGTCTCTTGCAGCGCCATGAACCCGAATGTATAAAGGAACCTGGTCGGAGTTCCACTACTGCCAATGTGGAATGAGTGCGGCATGCGTGGGACAAGGCTGCAGCCAAGCAGCAGCAAAAACAAGAAGACTGCATATTGTGGGCCCCAGACTGCCTTGCAATCTTGCAATGCGCGAACATCAGCGGGCCGACATCGCCGGGTCAAAGCATCACTCCCGGTGAAGCTGAGACGCCCAAAATCCTGGTTGCTTCCAGGCCGAAAATGGAGACTTTTGCCTGCGAGATCAGGTGTGGTGGATTGTCGTTCTGAACCATACTGTGCCGCAGTCAGCATGTCTTTGTGATCCCGCCCGCGGGGTTTTGCCGGCCAGACGCCATCTTTCATTGCCTTGGAAACACTGCTGGAGAAATGTCATCAGCAGACTTACTTCACGAGGTCTGGACACAGGGGTGAGGCTGACCCCAGGTTTCTGTTACCGTATCGGAATTTGAGCCATTACTCTCGTCAGCCAGGTGTGAAGTGGTCTCAACATGCTCAGGCAGGCAGATGGTGCTCTCTGCTAAGCCCGAAAGAGACTTTTGCGGCTTTGAAGACATGCTGCGGGTCTTGCATGGCCCTGCAGCAAGCCGCTCTGATCCAACGATCACAGCCTGTACAGCGGTTGGCTGCGTCCACGTCGAAGCTCATTCTGCTCGCACGAGTCCTCTATCCTCCGATTGGCGGGTTCGAGGCGAATCAAGACACATGCCACGTTGGACTCCAAGTACCGAAGTCAGCCTGGCGCGAGGCACGACAGAAACAAGCAGACATGGGCACCTGCAGTGATGTGCAGTTGCGGTGCCTTCATCTGCAGAATGCCTGCCTTCGTCCTTCCGCGTTGCATGATTCAAGTCTTCAGCATTCCAGGGGCTGCATGAAACAGAGCTTGTGACACAGTCTGGCAGGTTCCCGCTTCTATCTGTCCAGAAGGGATCGGTATGCTTATGCATCCTTACCATGAGGCCAGAAACAGGTACATAGCAAAGCAGTGGCAGACCTGCACTTCCTCCGACGCCTCCAGGACAATGCCCATCAACTGAGAGCTTCCATAGGACTGGCCGCAGTTGACATGTCCATTCACGTCCTACTGCCAAGATGGTGCAAGGCCTGCAGTCCGCCAGGTTGCAAACCCAACAGCTCCTGCGATGATCATGTCATGACTTTTGCAATCAAGGACCTTCCTGTCAGCTCTTGGCGTGGAAGGTCATACTCTGGGCGAACAGCTGTGCAGACAGTTCCTCCAGCTCTTTGCGCAGCCGGCTGCTCGTAAAACTTCCTGAACCAGACTGCTGTATCATTCAGATTCAGAAGATGGACTGAACTGAGCACAAGAATTCAGCGCAAGTAGCCAAGCCCATCAACATGGTCGCCTTTTGACTTCGCCACTGTAGCACCAAGTCGTGTCCGTTTCAGCTCAGCAGGCTTTTCCGAAACTTGGGAAAGCTGCGAAGCTCTGTACGAACACTTCCAGTAGCATCTCATCAGAACTGTCCACAAAGCAGCCATCTGTAGCACAAGCGAGGTTGCACAGGCTGCATACTTCTGTCGTTGTCTCATGGGCGGCCGGTCAGAGCTTGCGAAAAGCTGACGTCCTGGACTCCAACGGTCTTCGATTTTGCGAAGCGCGGTGGCGGCGGCACTGTTCAGTCGACCATGCTCAATCTATTTCCGCAGCCAGAGGGTCAGTCAAGTGGTCGTGCCGCCGTTGGCTCTGAGGGTCTCTGTGACAACCAGGACCTGACGTCCTGAAGCCATGAGAAGAACAGCAGCAACGGAAGGGAGTTTGCGAGCTTGCCGTGAAGTGCCCCTACGACGTATTGCATACTCTTGCTGAAAGTGGACAGGAATGCAAACCTCCCCCAAATTCATGACGCTCTGGCTACACACAGCCTTCAGCAAGTCATGGGTGCGTCTCAACAGAAATTCTGTCCTTTGCCCACGTGCGTTCAGTTCGCAGCATGGCTTTGTGCAGCTCAATCTCAGCTTGACGGATCGTGAGCAGACGCGATGTCGAATTGTTTCACCTACAACGCTTCAACCTGCTGACTCCGACACACGGAAGCAAATGCAACACCGGAATATCAACTCGGGGAGATGAAAAGAAGACAGATTCTGCAAGCAAGCGCATGTGAATCAACAATCGCCCCTTCAATGTTGAGCATCAAGACTAACGAGAATACTTCCATCATCTTGTGGTCAAGCCCGGTGGCCGAATTGGCCATAAAGTCCTTGGTTTGTCTGGTCTAGCAGGGGCTAGTCATGCATCACCGCATGGCCGGCAGTCTGGCAAGCAAATCAGCCAAAAGTCCCCACCAGCAATCTTGAATCGCCACAACTGAAGCCTGACAGAGTCAGAACTGGATGCAGATTTCGGCGATTCGAAGGCAACAAATGCAAGCGATTGGGTGCTTCCACAGCGTCTTCGGTCAAGCAGCGCGTAAGCAGGCATCATGACAGCAGCAATTCCCGGTGCGGCCGGTGGAACCAAGCCGGACACCTCGATTCCAGAATTATCCTGAATTACCCCCTAGCCGAGCATTTTTGCATGCTCCTATTTTGATGCTATGAAGGCTAAAACACAAAAGTTCACTCCGTGAGAGAACTTCGACAAACCTTGTGGCATGAACCCACAACACAGCAAGGACACAGTGACTGCCGCCAGCGTCAATTCAGCCAAACCATTCAACCTCTGCTGGTTCCACTGCCGATTCTCCTCCTGCAAGCGGGGTAGTTCCTTTTCCAGCTCCTCCTCCGACAAGCCGACAAGTGAAGGCTTCGCTTGAGCTGGTCATGAAGCTGCTAGGGGAAGCTTGCGCTACTAGTAAGTCACTTCACAGGATCTGTCCTCCAGTTCGCTGGCACTTTGAGCCACTGCACATTCGTCGGAGAACAACGCCAACCGCCGTAACTCGTCTCCGGCAACTGCGACGGAGTCACGGTGCGCCGCAGCAAGATCCTGCGCAACCAAGGCCCGTGTACCAGCCACCTCGCCAAGCAGGATCTGAGGAATAGCTTTCCCCTTCATCAGAGCACCTGCCCGGTACATATTGGCCCGATAACTGGACCGGGCTCGGTCCATGGCATTCAACATGCTGAGATCTGATAGCACCGCACTGCGACTCTTGCCTTCTGTAAAGTCTTGGGTAGAGTTCAAGAGGATGACAGATTCCTTTAACGTCTGCTCAAAATCTTGCACTCCAATCGCAGCACCGGCTTGTGCGCTGGCTGCATCAGCAAGGGTGTCAAAGAGCCTACGGCACTTGTTGATGAAACCAGAAGAAATGTCGGAGCTAAGCCCTGTCCAACCAGGTCGGTCAATGTGGCCTGGGTGTGGCAGTGTTCGGCAGTGTAGTGATTCGAAGAACTGCCCCAGGCCCTGCCCTGCTGTGGTTGAATGCACAAAGCTTGCCAGGACACTTTGTTCCTGGTCGCTCATGGGCAGCCCCTGACTTGTGGCCAAGTCATCTTCAAAGAGCAGCTCCTGGGGATCTGCGTGGGCCCAATCCCGCACCAAGAATGTTAGATTTTTGGAGTCTGGGCGGGGCGGCGGTCGACCGTGCTGGCGACAGGTCATCTGCAACATGTCCATCGCGGCCTGTAGATCTTCAACGGTGTCCTCTTGGAGCTGTTTGGAAATATTGAAAAGGAGCGTTGAGGACAACAGCCCAGCCAGTCCAAGCAAGGAGTCGTTTTGCCAGCGGGTCGCCCCGGGCTCGTATGTGCCTTGAGTGTCCATGAGCAGAATACCAACTCGCGTCTTCTCGGAGCTCGGCACCTGAAAGACATGCGGGCAAACCCAAACGCCATCAGTGACTCGTTCCATCCCCGAGCTCCAATGAAACCGCTGGTGATCCTGCAGAGATTCTGCCAACCAGCTATCAGAAGACTCCAAGTACCTTGCAAACAAGTCCAGAAAGAAGGACTTGCCTTGTCTCAGGGCGCCTGCTATCGAAATCACCGCTATGTGCGTGCAAGATGAAGCCTGCAGCGCTGTCACAAGTCTGAGGAGACTCGCATCATCGATGACGAGCTGCCCTTCCTTCACGGAGACAAGTCGCACAGCTTGGGGCACGCTCGAGGCTCGCGACACGGCTCTGGTGCCACGAGCCATGTGTTTGCTGGAACGGCGTATCGCCCGACAAGCACCGGCGGTGGCAAAAGCATTGACAAAGCTCCTTGACCCAACCACGTGGCGTCCGTGTGAAGGCCTAGAGTCTCCCAAAGCGCTTGTCTGGCGCAGGGCTGCATCCCTGCGAGATGTTGTGGTACACAGAGGTAAAGCTGCCATAGCACAGTCCAATCTATGGAGCTCCCTGATGCAGGCGATGCTGCAAAGAGCTCGACTTGAAAAGCTCACCAAAGCACGGCGCGGATAAATATGTTGCAGCCTCCCCACTTGTGAAACTGCCGCAAGCTGCTACCCCAAGCTGCAGATGGCTGCAGTGAGGACAAACACGCTGTCTGTACAAATATGTAGCTACACAAGATACCTATCTGTATGCATGTGTGTGTGTACATACATGCATCAGTACATCACATATGTTGTTACATGCGTGATTCGCATGTCTGGATACATTGACCGTGTGCATATATACCATACAATCTATGCAGGCTAAAGACCCTTAAAGACTCTTCGGATTCACGCCCCGAGGGAGACAGTCATTCGACTGGCTTGGCTTGGTTTGGTTGTTGTGGCTTTACTGCGGATGTTAACGAGAGTAGAAAAGGATTTGCACAGCCAAGACTGGTACTCAAACAGAGACTTCTTGCATACAAAACAGCGCATCCACATGAGTCTGCAATTCACGTTTACATAGGCGCGCTTGATTGAAGGTCGACTCGCATGTGCATCAAAAGGGTTGCACATGGCTCACATACATCGAATGCTCCATGGAACTAATGCCCAAACTGCGCAGAAAAGAGTTCGACTTCGGCCGAAGTTCTATTGGTGCTATTGCCGTGAGGAGGAGTGCCGCTGCTTCTGTTGTCAGACGTGCTGCAGCCTGCTATGTCACTGGCGGGGTGCCAGTCAAGGATATGGCCATTGGTCTCAAGCACAGCTAAAAGATGCTGGAAGCAAACGGAAGTAACCCCCATCAACCCCCCCCCCCCAAACTTCAAACTGCGCCCTTGGAAGTTTGGAAGGGTGAGTTCCTTCGCACAGCACGGCAACCCTTGAGCCAAAATAACTACATGCAAATCTCTTTGTCCATGTCTCCGCCTCTCACCTACGTACCTTTCTCCGTGGCCGATTCTCGGGGTTCAGATACTGTAGGGACTGGATGCAACCACGAGAATGCGTGGCAGCCATCGGAAGACGGTCTGGCACCTTTCTCTGTATGTGCTCTCGAAGTATTTCAACCTAGCTTTTCCTTGCGAGTAACTCGCTCTTGAAAACCCATGCGCCCTGCCTAGGTCGGTTTCCTGCCGGGCAAGCAGCAAGGCCGCTGCTTTCAACCTTCCGTCTTTGATGACAAGCTGCAGCCCTCGTTGAAGAGCACAAGCAAATTTGTCGCACCACCTCTCTGCTGTCAAACCCTCGCCGGGTACTTTGTGTCTGACCTGCACAGGATTCCCAGGCTGGAGTCTGCCACGTCCACTGCAGCTCAGCGCGACTCGCACACACTCAGTGGAGCACAGGCGCCACCAGGGCCGGAGGTCTATCCTTGCCGTTCCATTCCTGCGAAGAGGGCGACGATGCAGGATGGATGAACAAATGGATTCTTCTTGGATCTTCAATCCAAGACTGGCGGGGCCGCGACCAAAGCGGCGAGGCGGCGCCGTTCGACCGCTTGGTCGTCGATGACGCGAAGCCTTGAGTGTGCAAAGGAAGGACAGAGCTTTGCGGATCTTCTGGGGCTACGGCTGCGCCAATGAGCTGCTGGCCACACCAGATCGACCTGCGCTTGCATAGTCGTCATCTGTGTCTCGCAAGCAACACGCTTGTCTCTGGCACCCGCGGGTCCGTTCTGGTCTGACCAAGACGGCTGGATGCCAGCCTGCACAGCGGGAAACAAGCGACTTGCGGAGCCCTGCGGAGCCAGCTCTACGCCTGCAGCGGAGCGTCGTAGTAAGTGATGACCTTCAGATGCTCACTCTCGGTCCCGTCACCTGTCTTCCTTCCCTTTTTCTAGGAAGCCCACATATCCACGGTCTCCGCCGAATGCACCAGCATCCAAGGGCGGAGTGTAGGCCTCACGTGTCATCAACTCCTGTCGCTCCGGCGCCTCTGTGACTCCCCAGTTCGGCGCACCAACAAGGCGTACATCTGATCCATCACAAAGTGCCGAAGCAGAACAACATCTTTGTCTTCCATGCCTGCGCTCCAGTAAGTTCTGGGGCCCCGAAAAGTATTTATGAATGAGTATGTCTATACCCATAAGAAATTTTTAAGTTTCCCAAAGTGCCACCTAGTCTAGGCTTTAGGTGACGATAGGTGATGCGACAGAGTATGCGCTCGTGCGAGAGTGACCTTCGACCACGGCGGCCAGGTATCCCAGACCACGGGCAACGATTTCGCGCCTGAAGCTCTTGCGGAAACGGCCTCACACAGCGTAACAACTCTTGAGGCCGAGGGCGCAGCATGTACGACGGGACGTTCGTTCCATCGACCTATAGCGGACGAGGAACAGACTTATACAGTTCTTGATTTGATGGGAAGCGGAATGGATGGGTTGACCAACGTATAATGCTGGCCAACAAAACAGCTCACCACATCATCTGGGTGTTTTTGCTTGCTGGCCTGGTGGTTGGCTGGGCCTTCCTTGACGTTTCATGTTCTAGTACGCCGTTGCGTGAAAGATTACTCAGTCATCACTTGGTTACCTTGCTGCTAGTCAGCTGACAAAACGAAGGCCTCCAGGATCTCGTAGTTGTCCAAGCTGTGAAGGGAGTAATCTGCCTGAGGCATTTCTGAACATGCTCGAAGCAGTCGATCGGGCCACAGCAAGGCCTGGGTGGCTGCACGTGCAGTCTTGGGAGCCTCAGCACCATGGTTGCAGGATGCTCGTTCGGAATGCTGCTCTGCAACATGGAAACTCAGTGCAGTGCAGTCTGCATGTACTCTTTCAAGAAAGTCTCTTGAGCAGAACGGCCTGATTTATGAGCAATGCGACGGTGCGAAGCCTACCAAACAGGGAACCCTCGACTGCCTGCAGCCGTGTCGTTTTGTGGCAGCTCTCCGGTGAGGTCATAGCCTCGCCGTCGGCTTCCGACTCTCTAACATACTGGGCATTACGAAGCCGGCTACACCGAGAGTGCTGCGCTTCCTGCGCTGGGAGCCGCCAAGAACCTGCAAGACACGAGTGGAGTTGAATTCCGAGCCTCTCTCGCATCCCACTGACCTCATAGGCAAAGGCAATGCGTGCGAAGACGGCCTCGGTGTCTGCCTGGCTGGCCATTCAGTGCCAAAGCAGATCTCCGCCGGACGCAAGCTGATGTAAGCATGACAGCAGCACAGCTTGTGCCGGATCCGGACCTCGGTTCCGGATGCGCTATGCCGCTTCGGAAAGGCGGGTCTTCCTTCTTGCTTAGTTCGCTGCATTTGTCCGGATGATGCTGCAAAGCCAATCGTCGATAAGCCTCATCACCGAAAGCTTTTGCCCGGAGCTGGGTTCTGGAGAGGGCCTACGCTGCGCAGCTGTGCCAGCCTGCTTTACGTTGTCGGCGCTAGCATCTGGCGCAATGCCCAGCACAGCGTACAGTGGGCGAGCACCTAGGGGCTCAGGCTAGCAGGGCAGACTTAGATAGATGTCTCCGGCTGTGATGGGGTGACCTTCATCAACCATCACCACAAGACTCCAGCATGCAGATGCAAATGCTGCTGAGTGTGTGTGCATGCGCTCTAAGTGAAGCGGTCTAGAGCATGCATGTTGTCCATCTGGTGCAGCTGTGCTCATTGCAACCGGGGTGTTTGCCACGGATGAAGCCTCATTGCCGCTGTGCATGGATGAGCACAATGCTGCATGAGTTGGTAAGACTCCTGGTAGCACAAGATGCCGAATGAACAACATTGGAGAGATCGGTGCTGCGGCACTGCATGCAAAGCTTTTCACGGGCGCATCTGTTGCCTTGTGCTGAAGATGAGCTTGCGCCTGTCAGGCATGTCCGATGGCTTGTACGGAGCATCCCTTCTGTTCCAGAGGTGTTGTCCACGTGGGGGAAGATCAGCTTCGAATCTGGTAGCAGATGTCTCCGGACTTGTCGACCCTGCTCTGTCTCGCAGCCTCCAAGATCGCAGCACGCTCGTCGTTAGCTCTGCGGGGAGTTCTGCTGGTCCAGGTGCGGGCTGCCCGTGAGCTAGGGCCCTGCAGCTCCTTTGGACGACGATCTTCTTGACAATCCATGATGCACTTGTGGACCCACGGCGGATCTGGCAGAACCTTACTCTGCCTTACACGCAACCTAGCCAGTAAAGCCATCGGCCCCTACGACCAAAGAAGCTTAGGGATCTCGACATATCTGGGCGTCACTTCATGGGATGGCTTCAACATTGCTTCAAAGCATCGCCGTCGTTGTGCGTCAAGCTTCGTCGGTGCATTCAATGCCTTCGGTCATATCTTGCGCATCACAGGATGCAGCATAGCAGCATAAAGGTTTATCTGAGTCTTGCACCATGCTTCTCCTTGAAGTGTTTCCTAGCGAAAATCAGAAGATCTGCATCAAGTCGATTGACAGCCTTAAAGCTTCACAGGAACAGCAGAGTTATGGTTGCAATGCTTACTCGAGACCAACACGAGAGAGACTCTTTAAACTGCAGCCTTGGCGCCAGAATCTCCTTCCGAACCTCATGAGCCACTCACTCCTTTTTGAACATCTAATTGCCGCTGTGGCTAGCTGATGTCCTGCTGTAGCCAGCACTTCGACAATGGCTTAACCTACTGACTACGAACTCCCGGCTTCTTGGACGTTCCCCCGGCTCTGTGACTCAGATACAGAGATGCTGTGTTGGTCAGGAGGCATCGTCATGAAGAAACTCACGCCAGAAGTTGCTGCCCGGACCATTGAAGCTCAAACGTCGTTGCCCTCAGCGGTGCTGCAAAAGCTGTGTTTCTGCTGTGGTCTCTGACTCCTTGGTCACTCAACTCCCCACACATCCCCCCTCCTTCGACGAGTCTAGCACTGCCGCTCGGCCGAATTTGGCGAGCCTGCAGGACAAAACTCTGAAGCATATGCAACCTTGACAGTGCTGGTGCTGTGCAGTCTGCATCGATTTTGAGACTGAGACTCTTACTCCGCACACACACACACACAAAAAAAAGAAAAGAAAAGAGAGAATAAACTGGATCCTAAGCGTAGCTTTTGAATTGTCTGACATGTCTAGCCTGGATTCGAGACATAGTCTTTTTTCTAAGTTGCCTAAGACATGTGATATGTGGCTTCGTCAGTGCAGGACTTGGATCTACACATAATGAGCGATCATCCGGAAGAAGAGTTACGTCAGCTACATGCTCGATAAAGGTAGTGACCTGATTCGATCCGGTGGCCTTCTCCATGACCGGTCGCCACACATGCAATGCCTCACCCCAATTGTGAACTCATGTATCTTGGCATCTCTTTAGACAACGACTCTCAGCCCCTGGCATGGTTGTCCTTGGCAAGCTTTAGAGCCGCCTCAGCGTCCCACCCCAGGGCCGGCGCTATGACCTTAATGGACTGGTCGAAGCAGTCCTGAGCACTGAACAGGGCGAGTTCGGACTTCAGAACCGAAGTTGCAGACTGGAGGCTGTTATGCCAAAGGCATCCAACCTTGGACTCTCAAATCTTTGCAGACTAATGCACTTGCACGTCTGGCCCACAGGCGTACAGGCAAGGCGCGTCCGCAAGTGATCCTTGGCCTCACCACAGCTCACGGACGCGCACTCGGTACACCCCCATTCAGTGGCACCCAGTGCGGCTAATTGCCAAGCCAGCTGGCATTCTCCAACAAAACGGCTCCATCTTCGTCCCATTTGTATGCCTTCGAAGGATAGCCGGAGTCATCCTGCCCGCCGAGCCCCGCTGCAACAGCCCTGCTATACTCGGCTGGAGCGCCTTCGGCTTTGCGCTTTCAAACCCGCAGCAGACGTCCTGCTCACAAATACATGCATCTCCGCCACATCTTGTCGCATTGCAGCGCACTCTTTGGAATCCCAGCAGGTACAACCTGCATGGAACCAGCAAATGCGTTTGGGAAGAACCAGGATGCACACCTACTGGCATCTTCAATTCTGCGTCCAGACCACGTCTGTCTGTTGCGTGATGGGTTTCCAGGATGCTGCAGATACTGGTGAAAGGATTGGTGGACATCTTTGATGCCTCAGGAGAGAGACGGAATGGAAAGGCAGTCAATAAACAGACTTGAAACCAGCGCAGCAGCCTTCTGTAGTATCGTGCATGCTTGTGCTTGATTCCAACGACACTTCAACGACACTCATGCCAGTCAGACTTCCAGCTTGGGGCTGCTACCAAGAATTGAGTCAAGATCGGGGAGATCAGCGGCATGTACGTCCCATTGGTCAAACGTAAGGAATTGACGGTGCTTCTCTCCTTTGCAAAGCCGTGCCACTGCTGCAGCATCCTACCCGATGCTACATGGTACCACTGCTGCCACTGCTGTGCTCAAGTCTGTCAAGGCACGCAGCATGAAGTATTCAGACCTCAGCCAATCCTACACGACAGAGACTTTCGCGGGTCCGCATTCCGAATGATTCGAAGATCAAGACTGCTGAGCTTGGAACATGATCCTTTCCTTAGGCTGCCGACAAGTTGGATGAGACATCCCGGCATGCTTGCTGTGATCAATAGCCTGTGTTTGGGGCTCTCCTTAGCAGCCGAGCGTCAACTGGATCACGTAGAAATGTCACAACACAACCGCGTCCGGGACCACTTACAAATTCACGGGCGTAGCCTGAGCTTCCCAGCATCGCAGGCCACATGTCGCGCCAGTCGCCCATGAAAAGGCAAGTTGCGGTATTCCAAGTGATAATAACCAAATCTGGGTTCAACTTTTGGTCTCGATCTGCTAGTGGAAAGAAGCTTTGGCGGCCAGCTCAACACTTGCTGACGAGCTGCGGAAGAGAGCATTTGCCCATGCCGCGTGCGCACCTAAGGTTTGATGCAAAGAGCATGTGCAGACTGCTCAGCTCAGGATCTGAACTAAATCAAAGGAGGATCTCCAGTCCCGATACCAGCTTCACTCGCTTCTGCAAGCAAAAACGCAAGTCGTGTGTGTAGAGCAGGCGAGATTCAATTGCTTCCAACTCAGGTGTACAGGGCTTTCACTAGGTTTCACTGAGTGGATGATTCTGCGGCAAACCACAGAACAAGCTCACGGCACCTCTCCCAACTTCGACTGCAGATCTGCCCAGTCTTTCCGCACATCTTCGACATGATCTCTTGCCTTGTATGAGAGGAATGCAAAACCGTGATCCGTGAACTCACGATTGCAAAGGAATTAGCATGCCGCCATTGCTGGCCCTCATCCCTTGTCGGTCTTCTCGCTGCCATTGCTGAGACTCTTACCCGAATGTCGTGGAAGCCGTCCTCAGGACAACAGCCATGGCAGGAATCTCACGGGACCGAAAACACTTGCTCCGAGGCTCTTCTGAATTCGAAGGAAGGCAACTTTGGTGCACTTCTGCTGTGTGTCTTTCGGCAGCGGAGCGGCCTGTGCAGATGCTTCGGTCTGGCTCACATGGTACTTCTGGACCAGGTGGCTTCAATCCGAACTTGCACAAGGCATGCCTGGAGATCTTTTGTCGTCATGGGCGCCAGGCCCGTGGTGGATGTCGTCGAAGGTGATGCATGCGGCTCATCACGTGCAGAAGCTGGCTGGCCAGCAGGCTGAGACAACGCCTGACATTGCGAGCATTGCAATGTCACGAGCACGGCAACTCCGTTTTGAATCGAGGAACACGATGAATGATTGTCACTGCATTCACTTGACGGATCAAGCATGTCCGTCCACTCCACCGCAGGTCCGTTTATACAGAACTACCCAGGAGCACTCTAAGTGGGTTATCGGCCTCCTTTGAACGGGCCTTTGGAAGTCGTTGGGGGCAACAGACTTCGTGAAGCAAGCGGTTTGTCAGAATGTCCTGGCCAAACTGCCAGACCAGGCCCCCAGCAGGCCCTAGGCTACTAAACCTCCGCCAGCCCCTGACTTGCCAGGCCAATCACCCCTTCCAGCCCTGTCCCCCGAAAGGAAGTCCAGGCCTGCAGATCCCAACCCCCCAAACTGCCCCAAACCAGACCCCCCCCCAGACCCAGGCCCAGGGCCCAGCATCTAAACACATCTTCCTCACTAGGAGTCGCCCTTCCACCATTGGCAATGTTGGCAATTACGAAGAAACGATTCACGCACTGCTGTACTCTGCTGGCTACCGATCACCGTCTCAACCGCCTGTGGGGGTTGCTACTTGCTACGTTCGCGACAAAATAGAAGCCTACATGGAGTCTCAAATTATTCTCTTCGTAACTGTCGCTCCGAAAACTCTCGCCGCCTTCCCGGTCGCGTCTCCAGCCACAACCACGCCAGGTTGCATCTGCGCTTTGCATGTATGCAGGTCAGACTCTGGGACTTCTCTCTCCACACAGATTGAACCTCATGCCTCCAGTGACAAGCTGAAGCTGAAGCCTTGTCAAGTCGCAGGGGTTAGGGTGATGGCGCTCGGTCACACCACATGAGGCGACAAGCGAGCCTGCGAAGATGAGCGAGCCAACAACTGCGGCCAGCATTGTGCTGCAGGTAATGCAGACGACCGGGCTGGAGGTCCATGCCGAAGCTGCATCTCGTGGTTTGCGCCGTTGCCCTTTGGCCATCACCGTTCGTCGATACCAAGAGAGTGCTGTCGGGTCGGCATCAGCCATGAACTCGCAAGCGTGGCTGCCACGCTCGGCTTCACGTCTCTGGCCCACGTGGCCATCTGCTCCAAAATGGACGTCTCGACACTTAGACTTTGAGGCCATGTCATGGTTAGAACATGTTAGAGCGTTCCTATCAACCCGCGCAAGGGAGAAGGCCGGGGAAGGTTGGTTTCAGCTGTCTCGCAACATGTTTGTGTTCTCAACTGCGGCTTGCATCTCTGACAACTGGCGATCGTCACAACATGGTGTAGACTTGAGGCAGCATGTCTTCAGCACCAGCGTTTTGCGCGCTAGTTTCTGCGGCGCTGAAGTGATAACAACTACAGTTGCGGTCAAACTGGTTAACCTGAGTGTATCATCTGGGATGAGAGAGTTTCAAGTTGCAAGTGCGGTTGAAGATGCTGGTATACCATTAAATCAGCAAGGAAGAAAGGTTGACCTGAGCACGTAAGACACAGAGATGCGCGCATCGACGTCATCTCACCACCGGATCAACCACAAACGCACGCAGGCCCAGGAAAGAGGAAGAGCACACTGCTTAGATCTGAGAATCTACGCTGAGCTGACGCCTACTGTGCCGCACAACATGCGGCGTGCGGTGCAGTCGGGCCTCCAAGGACATGAGACGTGCACAAATTCACCGTGCAGTTTCGCATGGCTAAAGCTCTTTCATCGTGCACAGCATGATGAGAGAAAGGAGCACCTGCAACCAGATCCGAGCAACTATGAAGAGGGCAGCACTGCAAGGTTCACTGTCAGTGCCTGTACACTCCCGCGCAAGACTGGTGCTGCGCTTGTTGTGCTTTGCCACGAGCAGCCTGTCATCATGCACATTACACCGGTGCATGCCGCACTCGCAGTTGCTTGCATGTCTTTCATGTGCTCGTAGCGCATAATGTGTAGCTGCGCGGGCAGCCCGCAGCGACACAGCTTCAAGTACAAAATGGTCCACGCGCCTCGCTCTGCGATGGGCTGCTCCAACCCGGACTGAGGACAGCAAGGAATATGGAAGGCTGAAGGGTGATAAAGGATGGATTTGCTGGCACTACAAATGAAGCTCCGGTCAATCAAAGACCTCCGAGGTTGCTGCACAGAAAGTGGTGTTCGTCGGATGAGCATACATCGCTGTCTCGACCTCAGACATGGTTGAGTGCAGAAACACTGCACCCGGGACTGACTCGGAGGCTCCGTGCGAAAACCGACGATACGCATGTGGCCTCAGGCCCATCTTGTGGCGAGAAGCTGCAGGCATGCAACAACGAGATGCGCACCGAGCAGTCAGTCAAGTTGGCACCACAGACGTTCTCGTTGGAGCACTTCGCCTTGCTCGCGCAACACAAAAAAAACGGGGAGCAGCAGAAGTGGTGGTACGTGCATGGAAGCTGGAAATTGTTCCAAGCTCACTTCCTCCTCGCAGTCCACCGAATCGACAGCACCTGTCACAGCAACATGCATGGACTACAATTCTACAACATCCAAACCGGGAAGCGAGCACGAACAACTCCGACCTCGCATGTCCACATTGAACAGGACTGAAGCATCGTTGCTACACCTTCTCAGAAAGACACGAGATGAAGCCCAAACCGTCAGTTCTAGGGAAACCTGCAGAGACTGATGAAGGCTCGCACGGCTTGCAGCTATGCTGTCCAGTTTGGTCTTGGTAGGTGCCGCCAGGACCTAATATCTCCAGTCATACTCTTCGCTCTTAGATGGCCTCCGAGCTGCTTCCTAGGCATGTCACTAGACTCGATCCAGAATACAACAGGCTCGATTCGATGTGGCTCACATGGTCTTCTTCCGGTCGCCGAGTTACACGGGATCTTTTCATAGCCACGTGAGAAGTGCCTCCAGGTCTCGTTAGTGTCTTGCATCAATGAACTCTGTCGCTGCGGGTGTTTGAGGTCGAAACCCTGGTGGAGCGAGGCAACAGCAGGTGTTCAGCTCTGAGTTGCAGCTGCAGGCATCAAAGCCTTAGGCACTTAGTCGTAGCAGTCTCAGGACCTTTGCGGATCTTTTCACATTCTGCGGCCCTGGCAGTCCCCGTCGCAGAAGTTGCAGTTGATGCCTCTCCACTCCGGTCTTTTGTCTCTGAGGGCATGTAGCAGTCTAAGGCGAGGGCATCTTCCGTCTTCGCAGAACCCGCCACCGCCCGTCAGGACTTGGACGCGCACCGGAGCACAAACAACTGCTTATGAGATCTTGGCCCATATTCTCCGCGTGTACATACAGTCGCATGCATGGTTGACTGCTGGACCAAGCAGCCAGTAACAGTGCTCTGAGCGACCATGGGCAGCAGCAAGAACCTCGATCTGGAGGCTCGGTTAACTTTCAAAACACGACAAGAACAGCCTGAACTCCATTCCCTTGTCCATGTCAGCTTCTCTGACGGCTCTGCTCGAAGAAAGGCCGTCAGGGCCCCGACCGACACCATTGTGCAGACATTCGAGGCAGGGCGACGAAACAGTGCACCGAGCCTAGTCCTAGCAAGCCCAGTCCTAGGATTCGTGTTGACAACATGTACTTGATGATGCAGCGAGATGCCGCTACTGAATCTGAGCACAATGCTGCTGAAGTATGACACTAAATCTGTCTGACTGCTTTGATGTGGCAGGCTAGTTTGCTGACTCGAGTGTGTCAGTAGCATAAACCGAGACAGCAACGAGGGTCAATCTTTGCAACCGCATCCAATGCCGGTGCAGTCCCAGAAACTTCGGAAACGTGTGGTCTTCCAGCCTAGGCTGCTGCGTCGGCAACAGAAACAACTCTAGTCACAAGAGCTGGGAGACCACACTCCACTGCATGGGCCGTTGAAGAACAAGGCGACACAACCGGATCTAAAACCGTTTCATCCTGTCACAACACCAGTGCTCCTCGTCGCAACCGCTGTAGAAGCATGCTTGAGCAACGGTTTCATCTCGGCAATCTAGCAAGCCAAGTACAGAGGCAGCACACTCTGCGAGCTTCAGTTGCGCTTTAGCGGATGCAAACTACCGAGACTCATCTCAGAACACGGCGATGCAGGAACGATCTGAGAAATGAAAAACAACAGCCAAAACATCCGAAAGCCTACAGTATCATACAGTATCTCTGTCATTCGGCCCCACCAACAAATGCCATGACTTCGGGCAGCTTGTGTTGAACACCTTGCTCTTGGTCTTCCCACTTTTTGCAATTCCGCGCGCACATGAGTTCCCTTTCCTGTAGAAAGGAGACCCAAGCTTAGTTTCGCATATCACACATACGAGCTGAACATCTGAACAAGAGCGAGTCAACATCTTGCACCCACAGCTTTGGCAAATGTTTACCACCCCAAATTTAATCTGCTTGGATGTGGGCGATGCAAACACAGTTTCATGTTGTGCAGAGCCTTCCAGCGTGAAACAGACGATCGCATCATCACTTCCATAACTGAACGGATGAATTCAGAAGCCATGCACCTCCGGTCCTTCCCGGAAACTGGATAGCATCTATGCACATCAGGGATGGTTAGATATGATGAAATGATGTTTGCTTCAACTTACAATCACACATGAACGGAGAGAGCAAGACAACTCCGTCAGTGCATGTAATCCTGGTCCAACCAGCCACCCACCATCTCTCACTGAGCTGAAGACTCCTGAACAAGACCGATATGTCCGATATCGTGCATTACTTCCTGACCGCAATTTTGCTGAGATATGCGCAGGTGGAAAGAGCTTGTCATAAAGGAACCTGGACAGTGCAACACAGCCACACTTCCAAAACGGGTTGGTGGGGGGGTGCGGGTGGCGGGCGAGCGCGGGGTGGCGAGGCAGGCGGACGGGCAGTGCGTCTGTGTTGGGTGGATGCGCAGTTGGACAAACGATGTAAACGGGCCGGGCTAGCTGCAGAACATGCTCGCTGCTGAGCAGCAGCTCTACTACCTGTGGCAGGGCCACGTAGCTGGGAAAGCAGACTTTGCCGGCACCACTTGCACCTTGCGTCTGTCGGTGACAGTAAAATCATCCAGCGTCGGCGTTTGTGCCTTTCGGTTCTGCTGCTTCTGCTTCTCTGCGAGCTTCCCAAGCCACACATCACGGTAGAGCCCAGGCAGCCGGCCAGCTTTGCGAGATGCGGTGGGAGAGCTTCTGGATACCCGCGAGCTTTCCCCTTTCAAGCTGGCTGCCGCACACTTGTCTTGTCATGAACAAGCCAGCCATGCGCAAGTGTATAGCTGACGTTGGGTGGAGTCATCTCAGGGTGGCCTCCCCGCCAGCACGCAAAGCTTTGTTCTGCTCGAGCGCCGCTTTTCGGCGCTCGGTGATCTCTGTTTTCACCTCCGCAGTCACACTCTCACTTGCTGGTGGCGATTGGAGTGGTCTTGTCGCGCAAGTAACGCAACAGAACACAAAGAAGCTGTTCAACACAGGGAAATTTCAATCACAATCACAAGTCCAAGCGAGGGGGACAAGCTGTCCTCGCCTGATCCACGCACTCGAGGAAGAAGGCCTTCTTTCCGAGTAGCTGCTGTTCAAGGGCTAGTGGAAAGCAGCACTCGTGTAGACAGCCTCAAGCTCCGACGGCTCGGTGAACTGACGGTCCGCAATTGCTCGCATCTGGGCGCAGGCCACGACGGTGTTGGCAAAAACGGACGCATCTCAACCGTCAACGGATGAAGGCAAGTCAGCCTTTGCCGCTTGCTTTTGCTCCTGCTGCAGCTGTTGCTTCAGTCGCCTCAAGGAGTGGGCACGCAGTTCTCAGCTCCCCCAGTCCCTAAGGATGCCGCCTTACAGTTGTCTGATACTTTTCCTCCAGTTCCTGATTTCACTTTTGCAAAGTAAGACAACAGGAATACCAGGAACTCGAAAGCAGAAATGTGGAGAGGTGCAGCGGTCCTGCGAGAGGCCGTTGAATGTGGGGCCTCGCATGTACCAACTTCTTACATCCTATTTGGTGATTGCGAAACATCGACCAGTAAGGCTGGCCTTGAATGGTCTCAGCGTCTTGTGGCAGATCCTGCAGGAACGGACCCGTTTCAGCAGGCATCTCCCAAAGAATTATGAACTTCCTGAGCCCGAGCAACTGGCGGTCCTGCGGCTTGGCGGTCTGCTGCCTCGGCTCGACACATTGGGCGTTGGCAAAGCACAAAGGATCTGAGGCTCCCGCTGCTGACCGTCTTCTGCTGACACAAGAGCGGCATATGCCGAGCTCTGAGCCTGACTTGCACATCTCAACATCAGGTCCGCTCGCCTGATCTCTCTCAAGCTGCCTCACATCCCGCTGAAAAATCCGTGGGCACACCCACTTCGACACTACGGACAACGGGTGTCAAGAGGAAACATTTTGTAGGATCTCCGAGCGAGGCTTTTCGGAGTGGACCGTCAGCATGTTCTACATGGCGACAGCACCATCTAGTAAACCTTGAAATTCACTTTAGTGGCTCGCTCTTGGTGGCACTGCTCACAGCTTCTCTTCAAGACATGCACCTTGAGCATGGAAGAGCATGCTGAGATGAAGGAAGCAAACCAGCTGGAATCCGTCTCGGAGCCAGCCTATCTGCGACAAAAGCTCTACACAAATTATTGCCTGCTTGTGGTGGCAGAATTTTTTGTGTTTTCCGCAAAACCTACCACTTGGCAAGTGACAAAACCTGCATGCATCACAGGAGGGTATTTTGGATTGAGTCCTAGGGCTGCAGGTGCTCCGGGTCATTCCGGGTCCCAAGATCGGAGCCCCAGAGCCAGGCACACATCTGGGGCGATTGTTCAAAACCTGGGGGGCCCTGTGTGGCGCTCTCTCATATATCGAACGCACTCAAACAACATTTTGACCAATCGCCCTGCTCCATCGTGTGATGCGATCTGTTCTTAGAACGCCTGTGCGGCGTGGGTCTCAAAGAGTCTGCCAGCGTTCTGGAGGGAGCTCGAATCGCAGAAGCAGGTAGACAGGCAACCTTCAATAGTCTCCATGCGCAAGCAACGGCGTCAGCCGTTCACAACGATGCGTGAGTCAGCTCTTCGGGGACATGCGAATGCTCGACATCTGTCCTCGGCTGAAAACAAGCTCTGCACATACTGACGAGTTTACCATCCCAGAACAGCCTGAAACCTAGCAAAACAGGACTATTCCAGTGTTCGAGCAGGGTCGGGTTCCGTGTCGCACACGCGCTTCGCTTGCTTTGCTTGCTCACCTGTCGACTGAGCGTTGCAGTGTACTGGAGCATCTCCATCTGCTGTCCACCTGCCAACGCGCATGCAAACACTTTCTGGCGAAAGCAGGAATGTGTTTGTAGCACTCGTAGATGGAGCCTGCAGCTGATGCTTGCTGCTCGAAGACTTCCTCTGCTGCATTCTTCTTGTACCAGCTGCTCTTGGCATAGTCGCCTCGGAAAGGAGAGAATGGCACTTGAATTTATGGTTGGAACACGTGTGAAGCCAAATTCATCCATCTTTCCGACCTCCCGGTCCCGCCTCCTCCTATGGAATCTCATGCTCCCGAACGAAATGGGAACATTCCACGCATCTCTGGTTGTCCGGCCATGAATGCACAAGTCGAGCAGCCACGAAAGGCTGTCAACTGATGTCCGTCGCTTTCAAAACTGTGCAAGCTTCAAGCTTCTTCCTCCGACATCCGCTGGGCGGCGGGTGGCCGTCGGGCTGCGATCAACCGTTTGCTGGTGCAAAACGCCCGCATCGATTGCGCAGCGCTCGGTCCCCGAGCGCATGCGTCCTGTGAGTTCGACGCTAAGCCTCGGTGTAGCTTGCTAGCTTTGCTTTCGCAAAAGGCGCGACCGCCTGTGCCGCCGACCCTGCTTCATCGGACCCTCATTTCTCCACCAGGCCGGGCGGGACCTCACCCGGAACACGCACGCGTTTCGCACGGTTCGGTGCCCCCGTGGACGACCCCAGGAAGCCAGCCGGCGAGCACGAGCACTCGGGGCGCCCACAACCGGCCCTGCAGCGCGAGGCGATGTTTTGCCAATTTTTGGGTGAGTTGCGGAAGCTCGCAAATGCCGCGCATCATCAGCATCAGCGAGGTTCGGCGGAGGGGTGGTGCGTGGCCTTGCTCCGGGCTTCTACCTGCGCTGCCCGCCCGTGGGCGAAGCCCCTAGAATATGTGCAAGATATAACAAGAAGACGTGTCGGGAGACTGCAGAAGGAAAGTACGCCATTCATGCAGTGACTTGGCTTGGAGGTTGAGTGTAGTTCAGGATGGCGGGACAGAAGAGCGTCTTTCTGACGTTCGATCGTCCGGTTTGCCCTGCTCTGTTTCTGCAGTCGTCCTGGTCTTTTCACCACCAGGCGCACACATGCTTAGCAGCACCAAGGCTCCGGCTGGCCATGAAGGCATCCAACGCCCTTCCACTCTTAATGGCTTCGCGGGGATCGTGTTGACAGGCGTAGCAGGTGAGCATCAGCATGAACACGCCTAAGGCAAGGGAGACCCAAAGTGCGGTCGCATCCAGTGGATATGCGAAATGGGCGGTATGCATGAAGAGCTGGTTCCAGGGCCACATGAAGATAGCCTGAGAAAGCCGGAAGAGGAAGGACTTTGCAGTGGTGAACGTTCCTTGCACGTCTGCCGGAACTAGCTTTGCAAGCAGGTCCGGCGCAAAGCCAGTCAGAGCAAAGGAGGGCCCTCCGAGCAGTGGCCAAACAACGTAGACCAGGTAGCCGTGGCCGGCAGGAATGAAGCCGCAGGCCACCCCGTACAACATCGACAAGACCTTAGCTGTGATGCAACGATGCACGTGCCTACCTGCTCACGCGCTGCAACCACTGGGAAGGGCACAATTGAAGGGATCCAAACACCGCGCATGTCCCCAAGGCGATCCACCAGTTTTGGCACGGCCAAGGTGGTCAACCACGTGGCAGCCCCTGCCAGAACGGTGTGCGTCATCATCCTTAGCATCGAAGGCATCGAGGACGAGAAAGACATCTCTCTCATCGCCGAGAATCGTGAAGGTGTCAAACTCGAAGCGCTGATAGAAAGACATGTAGACAGATCCTCCTCCAGCAGCGATCCTCAGATCCAGTCCAGCTCTGTGCGAGTCCTAGCACAGCCACATGACCACTGAGAGTTTAAAGCCGAAAGGCACGTAGCCCAAGGTCCGGATGGACATCAAGAGCCGAAGCTCGTGCGTGGCGAAGACACGAAGATTGTTCCAGGGCTGAATGACCTTGGACATCACAGCAATCAAAAAGGAGTCTTCAGTACTCTGAGGCCCTTCGGATCGCTCGGCAGGGCTTGCATGAGCTTCATGCCTGCAGTATGTGCGAGGCACCCGCCAGTTTTCCACCACCAGCTTCCGGGTGCTCGTGCGGAGCTCCGGTTTGATTGTTTCGGGGAAGGCCACCGCCACTAGGACCGTTTCGAGCGACAAGGCAACAGACCTTGGCATGCAAGATCTTCCAGGAGTACGAGATCAAAAACCATGTTTGCAGATTTCAGCTCAGGCAAGTGCCCCATCAGCATCATTAGCCGCAAACTGCCATCAATGGCCCATGGCCCATCCCAGCTAAAATGCCCTGGCTGGATGCAGTGATGCGCCCCGCAATGTTCCTGCAAGACGGCGTGCAAAGGGCATCGGAATCAACTGCATCGAGCTTTTGAGAACAGGGCCTTGTGTACAGTGTACTCGTTTGGAAGTCCAATGCCAACTTCCCCCAGCTTAATAATGGCCATCCTCAGCCCGGCAAACCAAGCTGTAACACGGGTCATCTTGCGGCGCATCAAGAAGCACAGAATATAATGCCCTGGCTCCCAACCGCCATCGCAAGAGCAAAGCCCATCTGGCCCACGATGGCCAAGCGCGCTTTTAGGCCTGTTACACCACCATGCTTCAATTCCCACTCGTCCGCGGAGAAGATGTCACGAAGCATGGCGTCTCGAATAGGGCCGCCAACGTCTGAAACCAATGCCAGCACCTGGCTGTGGCCAATCATCGGCACTTATTCCAGGCGATGTTCAAGTCTCCCACGTCTGCACATGCTTCATGCCCTCTCTGTTCTCTTATCCATTGATTTCTCAGAAGTGCAAATCCGTCAAGACTACCTCGAGCCTTGCTTCCGTGCAGTTGGACCGCCATACATAGGCAGAGGATGTCAGGGCGTTTGCATTGCAGTACTGAAGAGAGGTTTTAGGCTTGAGGAAGCTGAAGAAGTGGGGAGCGCAGAAGTGGGGAGCGCGGCGCCTGCAGATGGACTTTGGGGCAGATGCCTGGCCTAACCGTTGAAGTCTTTGACACTCGGCGGAATTTCGGGGTGCGACCCTGTGTGTTGAGGCAGCCAGTGTCTGCCCCCAGGAAAATCTAGGATATTCTTGGACGGCCTTCGTGAAGATGTAGACTTCCACAGAAGGCACCACCGTCATCAGCCAGGCCGAAGCAGAAATGGCCACACTCGAAGCCAGTATGAGCTTCTTCCTCGAGACCCTGTCTGACAAGACCTCAGTCATGGCCATGCTTGATAGCAAGCCCCGTTTTTTCCCGAATTCTAGCTCCACAGTCTGAGGCCCCGACACCCAAGAAAGGAAACAGGAACGCCTGAACGGCAAATTGTGGAGAGCCGGTCAGAACTCGGAGAAGGTCGAGCTCGGTCAGGTCGTTCAACACCTGCTTCAGATTTTGGCTTTGGGCAAATTTAGGGTGTGAGGGTGACTTGGAGCTGTGGCAGTCCAGGTCAGAGCACCACACCCACACTAAAATGCTATGCAGTACGTCTTTCATCCTGAAGCCTTGCCGGACAATCATATCTTCCCCGCTCATTTGCTTGCAGTGGGTTTGCGCAGCCCAAGCAAGTGGTACTGGCAAGAAACTGAGGTCCAGACATAGTAGCGGGTGTACTCCAGAGCAACGAAGGCCACCCAGCATCCGCCCATCACTCGTAGTACCAAGCTAATCAGAACTAGTCTATAGCACCATTTTGGTGTCATGCCAGTATATGCCGCAAACTGTGCTGCATGAGCATCGACCTGGGATCAACCAATATCGCACTAAGACTCTCGCAGAAAGACGAAACCAAAACCTGGGAACACAAAACAAGGCAAATAGCTGCAAGCTTAGAAAGCATAGCTAGTTCAGCCCAGCAGTCATCTCGGCAGGCTTCCGGACTCACTGCTTTCCTGCAGCCGTCATCCGACCTCTTGTCGCTACATGACTGGACTCCATGACCCATCCCGCTCCACTCTTCCGGGGATCTCTCAGTCCAGCGAAGCCAGGCGGCTTTGTGGGACTTTCCTTGCCATCCGGGCCTGGAGCTTCTGAGATGTTGGCCTGGGTAGGGGGAGCTGGCACGCGCCCCACAGTCAACTCACAATGAATGCACCCCAATGACAAGAGGGTTGAGACCGAGCGTCAAAGATCTCGTCACCCTTTGTGACTGTCATGAAGCAGCTGTCTGCTTTTTATTATGCTGGCACACAAGTCTGGGCCTTGCCCTTGATCCAAAGGGCTCAGCGAGCAGCCGATTCGTCGATGGTCTACTGACTAGTGCTAGCGCAGCACCAAGAACACACAAGCACACTGCCAAGGCCACGTCCTCTTCCACGGCACTTCTCAGAGATTTGTTTGTCCTGGCACGCGAGCTAATCGAAGAGTTGTGGCTGATGCAGTGTTCAGCGCGGCCTCTTGGCTTGCTTGATCTGGTTCTCCAGAAACTGCCGATCGTCCTCCAACGCCTGGAAGGGAAGGTGCTACTTTGCACTGTTATCTACTCCAAGAAGCGCACACCCAGGCAAGGCGACCTTGCAGGCACCGGGCTTTGAATGTGTGCGCATTCAAGGCGTGCAGGTGACGAATGCGCGGTGCGAGAGACGAAGTCAGCCGTCAGTGCAAGCAACCGGCACAGCTAGGGCAGCATGCGCCTCTGCTTTGCCCTTCCACTTGTCCAGCTCCTTCACTAGTTCGGTAGCTGCAGCATGGCAATCTGTATGGCCCACTTGGAACCTTCTTGTATTTCTTGACAAGCTCATCCAAGCGCAAAGCCTTCAATGGTCGGCGTAGACAACAACATTTCTCGAAGCCCGGGGCCAGTCTGTGCCTCGTTCATGAACCAGTCAAGCTCCTTATAAGTTGCATGTCCGACACGCTGACCACATCGCTCCCCTGCCAAATAGTGCCAGCAGTCCTTTTCCAGGGACTGGATCTTTGCATCCCTCCTCGTTTTTGTCTCCTCCTCATCTGCCTGACCCAAGTTTTTGCTGGAAGTCATGTCCGCACCCCACGCACCCCCCAGACACTCACTCACACAGACACAAACAAACACAACACACCACAGACAGACAAGCCATGTTTGCATGAGCCCCTCCCACCCTCCGAAACTGCGAAGAGGCTCCGATTCGCCTTTCTTGCTGGATGCGGGAAGCTGCACAAGAAATGGCATCCCTCATGCCGCTCGAGTTGAGTAGACTCGGGCAGGAGGTTCCTTCCAAACTTGCGCCAAACTTTGCCCAACTCCCGTTTGGGAATGGGTGGGTGGGAAAGAAAGTTCATGTTTCCGGTTGGAGACTCGAGACTCGAGCATAAGATTACCACCGACCCTCTTGCAATCGGCGGTTTGTCCTACACAACAACTTCGCTGCGCTCACATGTTGCTGCGCGACAAGCCATGTTTGCATGAGCCCCTCCCACCCTCCGAAACTGCGAAGAGGCTCCGATTCGCCTTTCTTGCTGGATGCGGGAAGCTGCACAAGAAATGGCATCCCTCATGCCGCTCGAGTTGAGTAGACTCGGGCAGGAGGTTCCTTCCAAACTTGCGCCAAACTTTGCCCGTCATGCCTCTGGCGCGCTCTGTAGACACTTCTTGCATCCCGTGGGGATGGATTTGTCTGTCACAAAGCTGTAGTTGGAGAACCCGAAAGGCCAACCGCAGCCGGTCTTCCAGAGATGGGGGGTTTCTCCTTCGAAGATAGGATCAACTGCATGAACAATTCCGCTTCTATGCGAACGGATCTTCAACGATGGAAAACTGCACGGTGGAGTTGTCGTGTGGGCTTCCGCAAGGACAGTCTGATTGGCAACCAACTCTTTCACTGCAGCGAACTGAACTTGCAGGTCGTCTTTGAGTCTTGCATGTTCAAGAATCAACCTTTCCACAAGCTTATCGATATCTACTTGTGGTTTAGCTTCACCTCTACCAAAGGAAGGCATGCAGGCCATCGCTTCTTTGGCATACTCCAAGACTACATCGGACTTCCATCTCCCTAGATGTTTGACTTGTTGCAAAGCGTGGCCTTGCCGGATGTAATGCAAAGCTCCTGACCTCCGTGGGGAATGCCCTGTCGTCTCTTTGCCAAACAAAGCTTGCCAAGCCTTGACTGTGGCTTCCTTGCTTGCTTTGCCTCCCCCCGAGGTTGGGCACAAGGAACCTGGCCCCTTCGTGCCCTTCGCGAGGTGGAAGGCTTTGGCGCGCTCGACCAAGTCAGCGGACACCTTGAGCGGGCAGTGTTGGGAACAGGCACCCTCACAGACGCACTGCAAAGTTCTCAGAGTTCCTTCAGCTTCTGGGTCGGTTTTCGACTCTGCTAGCCAAAGTTGCACGAGGCCGCCACCTGGGAAGGAGACGTCGTCGCAGTCTAATGCATTGAGCTCGATTTCCCTCAGGATCCAGATCGCCGCGAAGAGGAACGCTTCCTTGGCGAAAGGAACACTGTTGCAAGCCGTTCTGCCCCTTTTAGTCCGAGGTTTACCGGCAGCACAGGCGTCTTGTAGTAAGACTTCCTTCGCCTTCTTCCGAGGACCAAGATGCCTCGAGAGACTTTTGTTACACAGTTGCATTACTCTGTCAAGTTGGTGGGTCCAAGTGTGCCCTTGCTCAATGTGCACTAGCTTCAGTTCCAACAAGTAGGCGGGTCCGGATCTGTACTTGGCCTTCTTAAAGATCGCAGCCACGACTTCTAGCGTGCGGGGTCGCAAGGGGAACACAGGACCATTCTTCTTAACCTTCGACGCCAACTTGAGGACGGTCTTACGTCTTGAAGACTTAGGCTTCGAAGTGGTCACAGCAAAGTAGTCCGTCTTCAATTCTTTGACAGCCTCTGCCTCCTCGCTAGGAGACAATGGCGACAGCCTTCGTTTCGGAGCCCTTTTCGAAAAGACTGAGGCCTCATTTGCATGCTGTAGATTTGAGGTGGCGGGCTCTTTCCCTGATCCAAGCCTGCTTCTCTGCAACAGTACCTGTGACCAAGGTCGGGTTGCTGGAGGCTTCGGAGGGAAGGTGTTGTCTCTGCTCACCTCCTGAACTGACGTGAGGAGTCTCTCCAGACCTGCTCCATGTGCCTTGTCTAAAGGAGCAACCGAAGCTGAAGCAAGCCCCATCACTGGAAGCATCTTCAAAGAGCTTCCTGTTCTGGGTGGTTCCAGCAACGATGCTTCGAACTTCACGGAAGAAGCCTCAGCGGCCTCAGCGGTCCCGAGGTGAACAACCTCTTGACCAGCCGAGAGTGATGCCAATTCCTCTTCTGTAGCTGTCTCGCCCGAGGAAACTACCCGCCCTGGTGCAAGTGGCACCGCGAGACTGTTTAGTCCAGGCCGAGAGACCCGGCTGGAAAGCAAGGCAGCCAGTCCATCACTAGAGGAGTCGCATACACCTGCAGCGCATCTCACTAAAGAAAACAACCCTGCCATTGAACCAACTGGCCGAGGTCTCATGGCACACACAACGGAGAATGAGAAAGCTTGCAAGCCTTCAGGAACTACTTTGAAGCATTGGAATCATGCAGAGCAAGCAGATCATGTCACGAGGAGAATCAAGTATGCAGACACGTGGTTTTGAAAAGATTGGAGCTTTGGTTAGAGAAAGCGTGTTGTTGAGCCTCTGCCCGGGAGGCACTGTGTCTGATGACCCTCGCGGGACGAAGCCGGCCATGCCCGACCACGCCCCCAGGATCTCTGCCAGGGGTCCTCCCTGGCAGCTTGCGTCCGATGAACCCTCGCGGGACGAAGCCGGGCCACGCCCGACCACGCCCCCAGGATCTCTGCCAGGGGTCCTCCCACTGGCAGCTTGCGTCTGATGAACCCTCGCGGGACGAAGCCGGGCCACGCCCGACCACGCCCCCAGGATCTCTGCCAGGGGTCCTCCCACTGGCAGCTTGTGTTTGATGCTTATGACTCTCGCGGGACGATGCCGAGGCCATGCCTGACAACGCCCCCAGAGCCCCTACCAGGGGTCCTCCCACTGATAGCATGCCGTTGTTCAATTCGAAAGTGTCAAAATGACAACCATGATTTGCCATGAGGCCAGCGACAGAAATGGCATAAGAATCTCAGAATGAGCCACGTATGCAACAAGCAGGCACGACGGTACTTGTACTTTTGCGGGAGTGGTCACGCTCCGAGAAGGTGCTGCCACACGCTGAGTTTGCGGGTGGTTTCCAAAGTGAAAGAAAGGAGACCACGTCTACAAGCCTCTTGAAGGTCCACACGTACGCCTTTGGCATGTTTCAACACTGTGGGGCGGTCCTCCTCCACCCTTTCATGCGGACGGGACAACCAATCTGCCACTTTGTTAGCGGCACCAGGAACGTGTACTGCCTGGAAGTCTTGGATGTCGATTTTCTCTAGCAAAAAGGCCAACTCGGCACCGATGAGGTTCAAGGTGTCGTTGGGGCTGGACAACTTGTCGGTGAGAGCCAAGGCGATGATCGAATCTGAACGGAGAGTCAAAGTGACCGAATCTGCCAGACTGTGTTGCCATTGCCACAGAGCTACCAACACTGCCAAAGCTTCACAAATGCCTTGGCTGCTGGAATCTCCGTGCTTGAAGCCAAAGTACTCAGCGTCTCTTTTGGTAACTTTTGCCTCGAGAAATTTGGTCACGACCCCATTGACGGCGAGATATGCTCCTAAGCCCATCGGTGATGCGTCAGTTGTGATGACGGCTTGTGGCCCAAGCTCCGACGGCATAATGTTCACACATCTCGTCGGCTTTGCCTCCACTGCGTTGGCCAATTTGAGGAGCCAAAGGTGAACATGGTTCAGACGATTGATGTAAAACATCGCCTCCTTCCCCCTGTTGTCTTTCCTCGCTTGGCGTCGACGCTCTTCAGCACCGGATGCGATCTCGTCTAATCTGGAGTGGAGGGCTGCATAGAGCATGCGAGTTGCCCACCGTGTGCGGGGAAAGATCCCGGACAGCCATGCAGCTTTACCCGCTGCCCGGCGCAACTCCTTGATGGGAGCCATGCCGCTGCGCCAGCCCCCAAGCAGGCTAGCAAGGTCTTTCAAAAACTTTTCAGAAACTCCTAGCAGGATGTGATCATGTTGGGTGTGTGTGAACACTACGCCACACCAGGTGACTTCTCTACCCCTCGCACCCTTGGCCATTGAGACGATGAAGCCCAAAGCCCTCAAGGTGTAAAGGATGAACGCAAGGATAACGTTCCTTCGCTGTAGACCTCCCTGCAACGCCCAAATGGCGTCATCCAAGTACGTTTGGTGAGCGGCTTCAACCGGGTCCAAGGCGCACTGGAGGATTCTAGAGGTTAACGCAGCTAGTCTGGCCCAAACAAGCGGTGCGGTCTTGAATCCGAATAGAACGGCGATAAACACGATGATTTCTCCCGCCTGTGGGGATGGAGCCATACAATGTTTGATCTCGTCGGGGTGGACGCCCAAATGCATAAAGGCATCATGAATGTCGATGATCACCCACTCCTTGGCCCAGTCCTCTGTGTCCCATCCGTGGCGTTTGTATTTGGCTTTCAAGTTGTTTGTCTCTTTACGTTGAAACTTAACCATGTTGACCACGTCCCTGGGCCTCGGCAATGTGAGTCTTTCGGGAAGAAAGGCCTTCTGATTCCCTGTGCTGCGTTTCAAGTCAATCACAATCCGGCGCTTGAGGCTGCCGTCCTCTTTGGTTTTGAGAATCAAGCCGAGTTTTGAGATGGTACCTTCGCCGTACCGTTCTTTGGCCTCTGCCATGCTGATTCTGCGCAGGTACCCTTCTTTTTCATATCTGCTGAGCTCAATTTCTGCTTCGCCCTCGTTCATCACCACGGACAGGTAATTGCGAAGCGGGTTCATGTCCGAAACCTCCAAAACCTCGGCGGCAGTGATTAACTCCTCTTGTGGTTCGCTAGCATCGGCTTGCGGGAAGATCCCACAAGTCTTTATTTCTCTGGCCATGCCGAGCGGGGTGCCATGCGTGACCCAATGATGAACTTCGGACTCTGGGTCACCTGCCGACCTGCAATAAGCTTCCAACAAGTCCGCATGCAAAGGCGAGGTGAACGTATGAGCATCCTTGAGTCTGACCGCGTCGATGCCCTTTGAGCCCATGACCTTTCGGAGGCACGACCTCCACTCCTTCGTGATGTGCGTGTCTTCCGTCGCAACCTTCGTGCCGTAGCGTTCTGCGAGTTGTGTAGCTTTTGGGTTCCTCGTTACAAATGATTCCCAAGCCGCAATCATTCTCACCCCCAAAGCCCTCGCAGAAGGAAGTCCCAACACCGCCAATGCTGGATTGCGCATGCCTCCCAGATGTGGTCGTTCCTCGCTACCTTGTTTGAGGGGGGACTCCACCTTTCCGTAGCTTCCCGCGCCTGGCTTCCAAGCAACGGTTGCGTCCTTGTTGTCCATGCTGGTGGAAACCCCTGTAGAACTGGATGGACGGTTGATCATGACAATGTTTTTGAATGGGGGGCCTGAACTCGGACCTTTGTGACTAGAATCTGCTTTTGTGCACTTGTAGTCGTATGGTGATACAACCCTCGTGCCCTTTGGCTCCTCCGCCGTTGAAGTGTCCTCCGTCGTCAATTGGATGTCGAACTTAGCCTTGACCTCCTGCGAATTTGGATCTGTGATGTGCCCTGGTGCTTCTGTCAACCGACTGATCTCCTTTGCGAGGTATTCCTCCTTCAACTTCAACCACTCCAGAGTAGCCATCTTATCCAAGTGTTCGACAATGAGGTCCGCCAAACGGTCGCATAGAGCTGGTGGGTATTCGGCAGAAGCTTTGGAGTCGGCGATGGTCACCTCCTTGTGGCCCTTTCCGTTTGTGCACGTGCATGCAGCCGACATAGAGCTCAAATTACGAACTGAACCCAAGAACCTTTGTGGCTTGAAGAACTTGTTCCCCTCCTCGAGCTCAGGTTGGAAAGCGCACGTGGGGAATGCCGCCCAATCCAAGTATCCCTGACGAAGTCCTTCATCCGCGAAGGTTTTGACCTCGGGGAGCTCCCACGCTGATAGATGTTGAGGGTGTGCTGAAGGCGGAGGATTTTCCAAGGACACCGGGGGCTTAATCCCAGACCTCGTACTGGAGTTGAGCACGGCCTCTGCGATGAGCACGCTTCGAGCTGCCCAGATGGTACCTAGGTCTGCCTCGGCTTGCCTATGATGTGGTTGACCTGGTATGCCGTACGGGAACTCTCTTGAGCGGACGGGAGGGGGACCACCGGGTATCTCTTTCCATCTTGCCTTTGAGAAAGAAGAACACGGAAATCCCGCGTGAAATCCATCCCAATTACCTGCTTTAGCATCGGCTAAGTGATGAATGAACGGATCGTCGAGAGCCAGGTCGCAACCGGTCGCCAAGTCACATGATGTAACGTTGACGTTCAGTCCGCGCGCTGTGGCCTTGACTCGAATGGCGGTGCCCAAAGGATCCCGCCGTCCCGCGAAATGATGAAGGTACCTGAAAACCCTGGTCTCCTTATACTGCTCGAATGTTGGTGTGCTCGTGTCCTTAATGTTGTGGTTGGAGTCATCTCCGCGTCCTTGTTGATGACCCTTTCCCCCATCATTACCTTCGTCACCGGGTGGAGCGTCGCCTCGGCCCTTCTTGGAATGAGTGGAGCCTTTCGCGGTCGAGGGTCGTTTCCTCTTCTTTTTGCCGTCCGCATAAACCATGACCGGCACGAAGTAAAGCTCACCCGACGACAACACCAGCAATCCGAGTACACTCATTTCTTTTTCTGCGGACAATCCTTTGAGGGGTGCTCTGGCGAGCCACAAATTGTGCAGCTGTGCTCGCGCTTGACCTTGGATTGGCACGGGGCTCCAGGAGGTAATCCAGCGCAAGGTCCGTTGCCATTGTTCCACCCATAACACTTCTGGCTCCCCTGACTTGGATTTCCGCTTGCGGCGCCCTTTCCGCTGCTTTTGCCACCACCTGGCACGAAACTTGTAGCGGAAGCGCGAAATTTCTTTAAGTCTTCCCTGTCCTTGATTCGCTTCCTCTTGCGTGCTATGGCCTTCGTGGCGTTGCCCTTGTCCATGCCGGTAGGAACTTCTGGAGGGGGAGTGATGGCAGCTAATCCACCCGGAATGTTCGCTGCCGCATACTCCTCTTGGGGAGTGCTGGGTATGCCCCTGCCCCCCTTGGCCAACCAAGTCAAAGCAGGTTGATGTAGTTGTTCCTGCCAATAGTCCTGACTGTCCAAGATCGCCTTGAAGACGGCATCCCAAGGATTCGATGATGACCAACCTGGTGGTGGTGAATCTCCCGCTGCCACTCGCATCGTAATCCTGTGGGCTATCCTTGCCGATAGCTCCGCACGGGCTCGGTCTTCCGCCGAATAGACAAGGTGCCAACAGTTTGTGTACCTCCTGGCCATCCTCTCCACGAAGTCTTCGTATGCTTGCAAACGAGCGACACTCACGGCATTCAACATGATCAATGCAGTGCGGTAGACTTTGAAACATGCCGACCACTGGGGAAAGGACGTAGGTCCAGGAAGCTCTTTTAGCATGTACTCCCCCTCGCCTACGGTGACATACGACCTGTACTTCGAAGCCTTTAAAGCCCTGCGCGCAAACGGGACAAAGACTGAAAACTCTGCATACGGAGGTAGGCCTGAGCTCGTCCTGCGTTTCAGAGCAAGGTATTGCTCCAACGAAGGTTCTGATTCCTCCGATGGGGGTGCACCCATTGTTGTGATGTATCTCTCGAGGGCCTGGAGAAAGTCTTTTGAGCTGTTCTTGTCCACGATCAGCTCTGAGTCGTCCGATTGGTCGAGAATTGTCGCCATTTTCACTTTCCGCTCGCCGTCCACTGTCACCGCCAGTGCCGGAGATGAAGTCGTGGTGGTTTCCAACCTCCAAACAAGCCCCACCTGAGTGGCCTGAACTACCGAAGGAGTTGTTCCGTCTGCCAATTGCAAAGTTTCCACAGATTTGGCGAAGATATTGGCCGGAATGGCGGCCAAGTTGCGAATCTCGTCGGCGAAATCGCCTAACTGTTTCTCCAACGCATCCCAAACTGCCTGTGGCACCTGATAATGGTTGCGGAGTGCCGAAAGGGAGTTCAAGGAACCCATAGCAGTCACAGGAGGAAACATGGCCGCTCGCGAGGAGAAGAAAAGGATAGAAAGGCAAAAGAAAGTTCATGTCTCCGGTTGGAGACTCGAGACTCGAGCATAAGATTACCACCGACCCTCTTGCAATCGGCGGTTTGTCCTACACAACAACTTCGCTGCGCTCACATGTTGCTGCGCAACAACAAAAAACAGAAGCACACAAACAAGGAAACAAACCAACAACACAAGCATACAAGCAAAAAAACATGCACATACACATGCACACACACACACACATAATGAAGCAAGCATGCAAGCAAGCAAACAAGCAAACGGTTGATACTTTGCATGAGCATAGCCCGCCAGGTGCGAACACGCAAGCAAGCAAGCAACCAAGCAAGCAAGCAAGCAAGCAGGCAGGGAGGCAGGCAAAAGACAGACGGACAGACCGACGAGCTAGCAAACCAAGCAAAGAAGGAAGGAAGGAAGGAAGGAAGGAAGGAAGGAAGGAAGGAAGGAACCCAGGAACGAACGAACTAAAGCAAATCAAAGGCAACAAACGAACAAACAAACAAACAAACACACACACACACAAAAAACAAACAAACAAACAAACAAACAAACACACAAACACACAAACACCCAAACAAACAGACTAACAAACAGACAAACAAACAAACAAACAACACAACACAACACAACAGAACAGCAAACGCACAAACACAATAACGAACAAACAAACAACACAACCGAACAACAAACAAACGCACACAAACAAATAAATGAGCAAACCGACGAACTAACAAACCCGAACGAACCAAGAAAACAAAAAAACAAAACAAGAGACACACACACACACATTCAGCAAGCTTTGGCAAAACACAACCGCAGTGTGAGTGGCTTTGGGGTCGGTCCCAAATTGTGCTACGCCGATCAGCCGATAAGCCGATCAGCTCAGGCACCCACTTCTGACCTGGATTGCGAGAGGGTAAGGAGGCCGGTGGCCGGTGAGCCGATCGGCCGACTAGCCGGGGGGAGGGATCGGCTGATCGGCTTCCTCCCCCTCCGTCGCACCTCGCATTCCAAGTCAGGACTGGGTGGCGGCTGGGCTGATCGGCTTGTCGGCTGATTCACCTCGCACTCCAGGTCAGGAACTCAGGAATGGGTGCCCCGGATCTTTTCTTTCTGACCTCTTCAATCCCTCGAACTCCGAGGGCGGCGCCCCGGAAAGAAAAATCAGAGCTCTCCAAACAAACAGACAGACTAAGGCAAACATTACAAACAAACAAACAAACCAACAAGCACACAAACAAACGATCGAACGAACAAACGAAAGCAAAACACACCACAAACACACAACGGCAAACAAACGAGCAAGCAAGCCAACAAACAAAATCCAACAAACTAACTAACAAATGCCGCCGGTGGGCGAGTCTTTCACAGCACGAGTCCTGCACGGATTGTTCGTAAAGCGAACATTTGCAAGCTGAGCCTACACTCAAAAGTAACGGCTCTTCAACAGTGCATTGGCCATAAGCAAGCTCGTCCAAGATGCGCCGCCCATGCACTGGTGCGTCGGTCGAAAGATGATTTAACGACCCAATGATGGTCGCAGCTCGTGACTTTTGGAGCATCTGTGCCGCTCTCTGTGGTATTTGTAAGTAAGAGATAAGACATGTTCCTCATCGACCCGCGGAAGCGGCGAGGTGTCGAGGGGCGGGGTAGGACCGAGAATCTCACATCAGGAATCTTCGAGCCTTCTGCTTCAGTTCCTTGTACTCCTTTTGGACAGTGAACCTTCGTGCGATCAAGAAGAGAACTGTAGCCGCAGTTAGCTGCTCCTGTTGCCAAGGCTGGGACATGAAGCTCTTGTAAGCCACGAAGTATGCCTGCAGCAGATTCTTGCTGAAGGCGAGCTGCTGTGCGGATCTTCAGCTGGGATGGACCTTTTCGTTCGCGCTGAGCTTACTCTCAACGCGTTCATCGAGCACATCCACAAGGGCCTGCAGGATCCATGGCTTGCAAACAGGAGGAATCCGAAACTCGTGAAGCAGCAAGAGGAACTGGAAAGGCCGAAGAACGGCAGGGCTCGGACTCAAATCAGCTCTTAGGACTCATTCAACAAGATGCCGAGATATGCCGAGCCTGCAGATCCTGGTGAAGTCCAAGAATCTTGGTTCCCCCTTCTGTATCTACCAGAAGCTCCTGGACAGCATCTCAAGATGCAAGAATTCTTCGGAAGCTGGCTACACTGCTGCGACGGCTGCAATCTTTCTTTGCAGGTGCTTTTCAGCTTTTCATCACCAAAATTCAAGATTACGTGCCTCTCGCTTTTTCTGTCTGTCCAGTGCTCGCTTTCTGTCAACATTCAAGGAGGACAGGAACCTCAAGCAATTCGGATGAACTGTCCAACTTTAAGCACTCAACAGGAAGTTGAGGCCACAGCGAACTTTCGGTGGGCACCAGTGCCATGGCTAAAGGCCCGGCCCAAGGCCCTAATCTTCATCTCAATCGAGCCCGCATCTTACACAAAATACTCTGGTGACATGCTTTTCTGCGTGTCTTGCTGCTCTGAAACCACAGATCGGAGGACTTTTGGTGATGGCTGTCAAACCATTCGGCCTTGCTGTGGAGGGCAAGGCACTCACCGCGCGCATGCCCCTTGTGCACTGATCTTAAACTCGGATGACGGTAGCAGGTAGCAGTTTTTGACTCCTCCACTTCGTGGTTTCAGGAATCAGCTGCCAGACTCAGGTCGGAGCCCTGCCCAAGCACTCCTCTGTGTCTGTTCTGTGCTCTGATCGTCTTTCCAAGACGGCAGTGCTGAACCCGTACGGAAGCATGTAGATGGCAGGTGTGCCTTGCTAGGTTGGAAGGAACCAGAGCAGCTGCTGCCGACATCACATGTTTCAAAAGTGGCGGCCAGCTAGCCCTGCGCTGAATTGCTTGCACAAGTCACTGTTCCCTTACCCGGCCTGGGCAACAGCTACTCGATTCGATGCCACTCTTTCTTGGGTCCCCGCATATGACACCCGCCAATCAGCGCCTCGTCTGCAGCTCGTAGCTCCCCCAGTGGCACGTCGCAAATGGCAGTCCGGAGCCTTTGTGAGAGGAAGCCCTCTGGTCGCCTGCTCTTTCGAAACACTGCAGCAATCCAGGCCGCCGGCGCATGAGCAAATCTGTCCTCTTGCGTGCTTAGCCTTCATGGAGCGCGGACAAGTGCTGCTACAGCAGCGAGAGAGATAGAGAGAGAGAGCGAGTAAAAAAACAGGATGCTTAAACAAGAGGCTCATCCCGGTTGATGTCGAAGGAGCTGAAGATCCTGCAGAACACGTTGCAAGCAGTGCTGTCAGGTCTTCAGCTGTTGCAAACCTGTCGCGGGTCGCTGCGGAGAAGTTCTCGCTGACGAAGGACCGGGCCTTTGCCTGCCAAACTCCCAAAGCGACCTTGGCCCTCTCCCTTCTGGGCACCGCGGCACCACCTCGCTGAGGAAGTTGATCTTTCTCTGCGTGCGCCTCAGAAGTCTCGCGCAGTGAGATTTTGGCGGGTCCCAACTCCCCCGCTCAGGAATCCACTCGCTGAGAAACGGCTTGAGGGTGGACCAGACAGCCTTGCCCCCACGGCCCACGGGAGACAAGAACGGGATGGTATCGAGTTTTAGATGGGCCTACTGATGCCTACTGCAATCAAACGGAATCGATCGTTTCATACCGGGCTGACGATCAGGGCGGCCTGCGCAACCCACGAAAAATCCACGATGAGGATGCAGTTCAGACGATCTGCAAAAACCTGCAGCTGAACACAAAGCTCGGAATCCGGACAAAAATTCGGCTGTAATAAGCCGAGCTCTGCACCACTCCGAAGTTGTTGGCTAGATCTTTAAACGCGAAAAGATCCATGTTCAGATGCGGCTGCAACCTGGCCACAGCACAGAGCGGAAGAGAGCGCAGAACAAGGCAAAACAATTCTACTGTTCGAATGTGGGCTCGATGACACTCTCTATTGATGACCGTTGGATGATGCTAGCCTGCCATAAAATTACTCACATCAAGGTTGACAAAAAGCCGGGCGAGTCTCAAAATTCATTCCAAGAGAGTGCACACTAGTGCCTTCATAGCACCCGAGGCCGTGGCTGGATCATGTCAGCAACCAGAATTGCCTGGCCGTCCTCCTGGGCAAGCCGCGTCGCTGCCTTAGCTTCCAGAGCCAGTTGGTGCCTAAAGTTAAAACGGATGTTCCATTTTTCCCCAGGCAAACGCAGTCTCGCCTCAAAGGCCAGGAAGACTTGCGGAATGAGCGCTCGCAGGGGCTCCGTCTGGCTCCGCGCGCTAATGTAAATCGTCGGACGGTTCTGTCGATCCCGTCCGATGATCCTCATGTCACAAGCCGCCTTGCATCGCATGCACTGAAAAAGTTCTCGTTCCCGAACGCGACATTCGATGGCCTTCATCAACATTGGCGTGGCCTGTGCCAGATTTCCCTGGGATGCTCGCAGCATCCGCCGTACGGTGGAGAGTGAAGTCCACTCTTCCAGTTCTGGGAAGCCCGCCTGAAGCTGTTTCTGAAGCTGCTCATCGAGATCGCCCTCCTACACAGGACGCTGGATGGTCTCAGTCTTGCATTGGGTGCTACGGACATCAAATTAAATCACGCTGCCTCCATGCGACGCCGCCACTGTTCCAGCACCTCTTCCTTGAGCACAGGCACAAGGTCTTCGTAGACCTCATGCATCGAAACCAACCGTATCGATGTCTAACCTCTGAACACGTTTCTGGACCTTCTGGATTGTCATAAAACTTCAAGCAACCATCGCTTTAACAGTACCGGTGTACGAACTAATTGATCACTTCCTGATATCTGTCGGGGCTGCATCTTCTGGAAGAAGCGGCATGTCATCCCTGAACGTCGGTTCCGGCAGCTGGCGTATTGATGCCCTCTCGGCAAAGGTGCGGAAACCAGCCTGGCGCTTGGACGGGTCATGACAGGCGGAAAAACGACGGCCGAAGTTAAGTGAACCTTTTGTACGTTGCTCCTTCATTAGATGCCATTCAGGCCCGTCGCGACAGTTCCGCTGAAGCTACCGCCGTGTGTCAAAAGCAACACCGAGATGGGATGCGTCGCCGAAACCGGCGCTGCTCTCGCACCCATGGAACTCACAAACCAAGTAGACCCTCGCCGAACAGCCAGTGCGCAACTTCATGCTACAATACGAAATTGGGGCGACGTCTGACCTGGCGTTTGGCCGATTCTCTACTCAGTACGTGCCTCCGGCACCAAAGAAAGCGGGCGGTTGCGGGGCAATTCTCCACTGCTCCGGCGCTCCAGTGGCCATCTACGGGGGCGATGTTCAGATTCGCCAGAGAACGTGCGCTGTACCATCTCTTCCCGAGTCTCGTAGCAGTCAAAGAAGACTTGGAACTCTTCAGTCTCCGGAACATCCTGCCAAGAGTGGTGCCTGACAGGGGTACGCTCGCAACTTCGCGACACTGGTCAAAATTGTCTGCGGCGCCTGTTTTTCACAAGCAAAGCAGCGGCTTCGTCCCCCCGTGTTGTGCAGCAGGCATAATTCGACACATCCCCCAGTGCGTTGCCCATGACGCGGCGAGGCGACGGATCTGCGTGCTCAATGCACTAACATCACCAGCAAGAGCTTCTGAAAAAAGGCTGAGCTGAGTGGTGTGACAGTGCTGTGAAAGGTAGCTGGGCTCCAAATGCATATCAACAACGGCATGCTGCTTCACTATTTCCTATAGGTGATATCGCCCTACCTCTAACACGCCTGACGGGCGTAAGTGATATGTCGTACCTGCAGCCGCATGTGTGACACAGTAGCAAGAGGTGCATGTGTTTGGCTTGCTCTGGCACGTGGAAAGCAGCGTCTGGACCCAGCTTCATGCTGAACAGTTGCAACGAAAACTGTTTTAACGATCGCCAGAAGATTCATTGTGTGACAGAGCAGTGGCATCGGTCTGACTAGATGCAGCCTTCTTCGTTGTGTTCCCGGGTCGAGAGTCTTGCTGGTCGGGTCCGTCAGAGCCTAGAAGTCTCGCCTGCCGGCAGTCATCTTGCAGTGCTGTTAAGGAACATCGAAGTGCCCGCATGGCGGAGGAGATGTTCGAAAGCCGATTGTCCCACTTCTTGGCTTCAGGCGTTCTCTTACCACAATGGCGTTTCACGCGATGCAGGAATCCTGCTTGGATGCCATCGACTTGTTGTATTGCTTTCTGGGCAGCAGACTGCATGCGATCCCGCACAGACTCTTCAAGCTGAGTGTCGGCATTGTTGAGAGCAGTGAAGGACATCCAGAAGCGCTTCCTCACCATCAGCTGCAGCTCCCGCGAGACAGCATCAAGCCTACTGCCCCGCAGCCGCAACAGGCCATCCTGCAACTCCATGCGGGTGACCTTCCCATTGTGATCGTCGTCAATCAAGCACGTTAACCGGGTTGTATCAGAAGGTAGTGCAATCTTCATGTCATCGAGCACGTCCCGTGCTGGGACGGATCGCAGAAGTTTCACATATTCCCCCTCTGACAGGTAGTTGCGCCTCTGTCTACTTGCAGTTTCAAACAATTCAGTAATCCTGTCTCTCAAATCCTCAAACTCGAAGTCCTTGTCGTCTGCCGACACAGGTGGCATCTGTCTAGCAAGTTCCATGACTCGTTCGCAGACGACGCCGGTAACCAGGTTCAAGAGAGCGAAATTGCTGAGGAAGATGAAGATGATCAAGTACACTGACCAATAGTCAGAGTCTTGCAACATTGCCTCCGAAATCTCCGGCCATCCTTCAACCAATACTAATTTGATATGCGTCAGAAAACTCAAAGGAATGGTTCCAAAAAAAGTCTGGAGCTCAGGGCTTGATGCATTCCCCAGGGCCTCTGAACAGAGGAGGGCCCCCACATAGGACAGAATTCCTAGCAAGATCATTGCATCCATGATGGTAATCAGCGTGCTCACCAGACCTTTGACCAGGAGAGCCAAGGCAGGCACGATTGCCAGAATGTGAACAAATCTCAGGACACGGAGAAGTCGAACTGTGCGAACAAGTCCAACCATCGCACCCGGCAGCGTGATGTCAGTTAGCTGGAGTACAATGTATCCTCCTGCGCTTAGCAATAAAATGAAGTCCAACACCCCGAGGGCTGTGCGCATGAATTTAATGCCCACTGCACGGAGCCTCAGAAAAAATTCGACAGTGAATACAGTATATAGAAGACAATCCATGGTCAGGACGAAATAGAAAGCAAAGCCACCTCGTTCTCTAAGGGCGCCACCAGCGAGCTGACTCTGCTCTTCCTGGTCTAGCTGTGCAGCAAATTCGAGCTCCAAATCTATGCCCATTAGCAGCGCTTGCACGGTAATGGCTACTCCAATTATCACGGATGCTTGGTCAGTCTGAATCCAAGCATTGCCTGCACGTCGAACCCGACGAACGAAGGTGTCGTGGATTCCGTCTAGCTTGATCCATTTCGGAGAACCGGTAACACCAGTCAACATCGATGAGGAGCCAGATCTCATTGTTCGAAGACTCGTTGGCTTCTTCGTCACTTCTGGCCCCCCCGGCATCACCATGTCAACTCCGTTCACGCCTTTCATACCTCCTATCCTTCCTCGAAACATCTCCGTAGGAACGCAGGAACTACAACGGGGGCTGAAATCAAAGTGTGGCGTGCCCACTGCTTAGCAGTGGATCCTGAGCCAAAGGAAAGACTGCGGAAGAGGTACCTTGAGTTCAATATGGACAGGGCCTGTGACACGGGTGGACAGGGCCTGCGGATAGGGCCTGTGACACGGGTGGACAGGGCCTACGGACAGGGCCTATGACAGGGGTAGACAGGGCCTGGGCTACACACAGGTAAAGGATAGGCTGTCGTGTGGGGTTCTTTATGGACAACTGATGGTGATCGACATTTTCGCATTAGTGTCCGATTCACAAAACGGAGTTCGAACAACACCTGCACCTCAATAGTCATCGTCATCCTAAACCCCCTGAGCGGCCTCCAATCTGCCAAAGTACTCGCAGCTGTCATAGCACTAGAAGAAGCACTAGAAGAGTCACAACCAAAAGCATCAGCATGCTAGTCCGGGCATTGGCCCTTGCTTTTCCAGCGCAGTGTCGGCACCACCTGGACAATTCTTTGGCCCATGGATGCTTGCATTAACCTGCAGCGATGACGGGCGAATATGCTTGCACGTGCATCAGATGCAACAGATTTCGGAACCCCTCCAGCTCGGTCAGCTTAGTTGCAATACAGATTCAGCAGAGTAGCTTCGTCCAAGAGCAGGAGCATTGCCTTCCAAAGCAAATCACGGTAGCTGTAAACCGCTCCGACGGCCCAAGGAGTCATGCCTGTCTTTCGGCATGCTGTGACCGATCATGCTCCACGAGGATTGGCGCCAAGCGCCTAGCTATGCAATATGCAGTGCATGACGGCATGAATGCAGCAAGCATGGCGGCAGGCACTCTGGCCTGAAATCGGCATCCGCTTCTCCAAAGGCACAGAGCCGGCCACGGAGCCTGAAATCGGTCACCTCAAACATCTGCACGGAGCTTCTGCTGCCGGCACTGTCGAAGGACAAACTGCGGGCCGTGCTGACGGGCATTGAAGGCTGCAGCCCGACCTCGCTACTCGCAGCTACTCGCGGCTACTCGCTGGTGCTAAGTTGCTTCCTCGGGGGCCGGCCAGGCGCTGATCCCACGAGAAACGACAGAGCCAGCGAAGGAAACCTGGAAAGGAAAGGAAAGCAGGGCCGGGGCATGCCGGGGCCGAAGGTGTCGCAGTCTCGAGATGACCAAGGCCTCCTCTTCACACAACTGCAGGGCTGACCGTGCCTGTCGAAAGGCCGGCAGAAGTTTGCTGAAAGATTGATGGGATTTGCACCTGATGGACAGCAGGTCTTCTCCAGGCGGCACCTCGAGAAGCACGAAGACTTTCTTTCGAGAGCTTGCTCTTCCATGGTTAGCACAAGCTCCGACGGCCTGCTGGGAAGGAGAATGCCAGGACCTGTCACCACGTCTCGGACCAGTTGACTGGAGATTTCCCTTCTAAAACGATGGATGTGCCACATTCTGCAATTCAGCCGTCCCGAATGGGTCAAATTTGTATCAGTGTCTTCGGCTACAGCTGCGAAAACGAGTCGAGCCAACGAGACACCTCCCTCGAAGCAACAACATAGGTCTACTTTCTGGAATGATGGCAGTTGGTAGCCATGCTCATACTAGCAGTAGTAATAGTAGCAGCAGCAGCAGCAGCAGCAGCAGCAGCAGTAGTAGTAGTAGCCGTAGCAGCAGCAGCAGCAGCAGCAGGAGCAGTAGTAGTAGTAGTAGTAGTAGTAGTAGTAGGAGTAGCAGTA
>CAJNJA010084142.1:0-20577 GCA_905231915.1 Symbiodinium necroappetens
AACACGCTGATCATGATACAGCTAACCGTAAGGCTCCAAAGTTGTCCAAAGGACGTCGTTTGGTACGAAAGAACGCATGGTTGTCGTTTGTGTGCGAATGTGTCGTTTGTTTATTATATCTTGCACATGCATACTCGGCTGCTGTCTTGCATGGCAAGAAAGCTGTGGAGGCAAAATCTCCCCAAGCCCAGTCCGATTTCATATCGAAATTCACAATTGCGAACACGTTATACGTCTCAAACACGAAGATAGAGCTTTGTCTCTGAAATTGGTATGTTGCGTGCAGGCATCGCCATTTGTGGCATATGTATATATATATATAATATACATATATTCTCGCAACATGCAAGGCAGAACCCTGCTTTATCTGGAACTGCTATAGCTCATAATAAGACCCCATGGCCTTGTAAAAACTATAAGGGGCTGAGGGCTTTACCCTGAACCCATGTAAGTTGTAGGCTCTTCAGATCGCACGAGGCAGCACCCAGACGGTGCGGTGGTGCCGTGTGCCGTCTCATGACGGCGACGATATAAGGTGATGATGGTGAGTATGATGCTCCGCATGGAGAATAAGTATGCTGTTCCGACGATGATCATGCTGATGCTGGTGGAGGTGATGATGGTGTTCTGATGTAGATGATGACGGCCATTATAATGAAGGCTTATTTACAGGTTAACATTGATTGTGTAGTAGCTGCAGGAGCAAGCATGCAGTGCACTACTGGAGGTATATAGTGTAAGCTATAATGAAAGATTTGGGCTTTGGGGGCTCTGGGTTCTCGTTCAAAGATTGAGCTTCGGCCCGGCTAAAGCAGAGGCTGTGCAAAGGGTGTAATTTTTGGGGTATAGCAGTGGTAGCTATTCTAAAAATTAAGGGTTGCCTGGCAACAACTAGAATCCACACCCATGAACCTTAAACCCGAAAACCTAAACCCCTAAACGCCTAAAGCCAGAGATCTCTCGAGCTACATGGCCCTCGCCCCCCAGTCCGAAAAGCGGAAGCCTTTCTACTCCCCGACCCTAAGCCCCATAGCTTGGAACGAAACCAGAGCCCCAAGCCCGAAGCAGTCGTCCCTCATGCCTACTTTTAGGATTGAGGGTTTATAGGGTTTAGGGTTTGTTGATGGACAAAATTCTGCATGACCCACGTATAGTATAGTACCATAAATCCTAACGTATAGTATAGTACCATAAATCGCTTATAAGTATATAAAATCATGCAGGATTTTGTCCATCAACCGTATCATCAACCTTCTCGACAACATCATCATCATCATCAGCATCATCATCATCATCGTAAACACATGTTCATCATAATATTCATCATCACCATCACCATCGTCATCATCACTATCATCACCCTGGCATCACATCATCGTCATCTCCATCAGAAAGTCATTGTCATTACCACCGTCATCCTGCGCCATTATCATCATCACCATGGCACTACCATCATCATAATCATCATCATACATCTGGAATCTCCACGGGCTGCGTCTCCGCCGCAGGTCCCTGTCAGGGGAACGGCAGGGCTTACAACGGCCCAGATGTTTTCTGTAGAGATACATTGTAAGATGAAGCTTTAGAGCCAAACACATCTGTCTAGAATGGTAAAGGGTTCGCCGGGCTTTGTCTTAAAAAAAATCTTGTAAGCTTCATGCACTTTGCTCCACAAGATCCGAAGCTTCAATCTGTTCTTCGGGATAGCGAGTCTATGGTAAACTTGGGGTCTTACGGTTGATGGACACAATCCTGCATGGCATTCTATACCTATAAACTATGGGATTTATGGTACTATAATATACTTGGGCCATGCAGAATTTTGTCCATCAACATAGTACCATGGCCTCTTCGCTTCCTACGTGTGTGGATGCTGCGACTCCAAACACGAAGAGGCTGGATCGTTTGCTGGGCAGGGCTTTGCAAGCGCAAGATCCATGTGCGAGGCATATCTGTGCATGCAGAAACATGTGAAGCTTGTGCAGCGATTCTGCCCCGAGCGGTGTTTGCCAAATTTGCTTTGGCTTTCTGAGTAGAGCCGCAGAAATGGCCAGCGGAGACCTTTCGATGACGCACCTTTGGGCCAACCTGCTCTCTCTGGAGGGCGACCATGAAACACAGAAGGAGAGTGAGCAGAAGTGGCGGTCCTGCCGTGCCGCGATAGCAACATGAGTCATCATGAGCATTATCTCATCCCTCACCTGCAACATCATCATGAGCATTATCTCATCCCTCACCTGCAACTTTCTCACAGTAAGATGAACCCTTCTTTGGCTTAGGCCCCGGAAAGGTTTCTTGGACCTTTCAAGTGATCGTGACGAGGATGCAACTTTTTGCCAGTTATCTCACGGCATGTAGTATGTTGTTCGGTGTTTTCTAAGCGGCGCATGAGTCTAAGGAGCGAGTGGCCCAGATGATGTTTGATGATATCCCCGAGAAAGCCGTTGAGATCATTCATGAAGGGAAAAAGATGAAGCCGGGTGCTACTTTGGTGCGAATTTCCAGCGACATTAGCCGACCGAGTGCAAAGGACATCGGCTTTCTCTCATTCATGCGTCATTCCGACGAGCCGTAGATAAAGGGCCCATGGGCTAACCCTAGATTGGCCAGGAAGTTTCGAACAACTTCGTTTGGCTCCGGGCGATTTGCACGGAGTTTCCACGCAAGGTGCATTGCCATGATTCGTGTCAAAGCCTCATACAATAGCTAGGCCTTTTTGGAATGACCAGGTGCCGTCCGCGTACTTGCTGACGGATTGCATGCTCCATTTAGACCGGATTTTGCGTGGCAAGCTCATCGTGCCTGCAGCTGCCGAGTCGAAAGTCGTTGCTGCAGCCAGAGAGGCTAAACGCCTAAAAAAACTGATGGGGACCTTGCGCACGCTTTACAGGAACAGAATCTTGTCTGCCATTTGGAGTGTCGGTAGTTCATTATATATGACCTTCTGCATGCACATACACAAAGGCAAGTCGTCAGCCGACGACAAGTTGCACTTGCTCAAGGGCCTCCTCAAGCCTGCTGCAGACACGGACCGGGGCCTATAGCAGGCATGAGTCAAGTCGAATTGCCGGGTCTCGCCAAGGACTCTGCGACCGAGGATGGCGGCTCCGAAGCTTCCTTATCCGAGGCCGAGGAGGCGAGAAAGCGGAAGTTCGAGATGTGTTGGACGCAGTGTCTATAGTATAGTCTTGGTCACGCAAGGACGGGAGCGAGGACGGCACCGAAGTCGAGGCTGCGGCTGCAGCTGCAGCAGAGGAATCCCGGGTGTTTCGATTCATCTTGTTTTGTCTAGCCTTGGTCATGCAAGGACGGGCGCGACGAGACCGAAGTCCACTACGAAGACATTGCAGGGCCGGCCCCCCTGATGGAGGTGGGGTGGCATTTCGTCTTGGGCCTTTTGCCTGCCTGTGTTTGGCCGGCAGTTTGAGCGGACGGATGAGCGCGAGGCTGGGTCGCCCTTTGTGCACATTTCTGTTGTTCGCTTGTTGCCCTATCTTGGCATAAGGATGGAACCAGCTCAGAGTCGGACCATCCCCCTCCGAACGAGGGAGCGCTCGTTGAGGTGGGAGGACTTACGAGCGCGGATTCGTGAGTTTTGCTTGTATGCCTCAGGCTGGGTCTCCGCGGGGTTCCGCGGCCTCAGATGTGGAAGCTCTTGCATCGCCAGACCATGCAGAGCCGTTGAAGGTGAGGTTTGAGATGCATGCACAGAATCGTGATTGTGTAAAGGATGGTTTGTGTCTAATGCCTGGCAGGATGAGTCTCCGGATTCCTCGACATCAGATGTGGAAGCTCTTGCATCCCCAGACCATGGAGAGCCGGTGAAGGTGAGATTTGAGATGCATGCACGGAATCGTGATTGTGTAAAGGATGGTTTGTGTTTAATGCCTGGCAGGATGGGTCTCCGGATTCCTCGACATCAGATGTGCTGGAAGCTCTTGCATCCCCAGACCATGGAGAGCCGGTGAAGGTGAGATTTGAGATGCATGCAAAGAATCGTGATTGTGTAAGGGATGGTTTGTGTTTATAATGCCTGGCAGGATGGGTCGCCGCGTTCCCCGACATCAGATGTGCTGGAAGCTCTTAAGTCCCCAGACCAGGGAGAGCCGGTGAAGGTGAGATTTGAGATGCATGCACAGAATCGTGATTGTGTAAGGGATGGTTTGTGTTTATAATGCCTGGCAGGATGGGTCGCCGCGTTCCCCGACATCAGATGTGCTGGAAGCTCTTAAGTCCCCAGACCAGGGAGAGCCGGTGAAGGTGAGGTTTGAAATGCACAGAGTCGCCATTGCATGGTTGTTGCAGCTTTTGCTTGTTGTGGAATAAGCTCTTCTGTGACAGGAGGGCCATCGTTCCGACTCGGAGGTGCGCTATATATGTCCCTTGCGAGTACGCATGCATGGTCTGCACATGTTACATCTTGAATAGCACATGTTTGGCCCGTGCCATAGGCAAGCCCGTGTGACGAAGTGCATCGGAGCTTGAAGCGAAATCCGTCCGCTTCTACGGATAGTTCCGAGCCAACCACAAAGGTCTTGAAGCCGCGCCCTTCGGACACCTCAGAAGCTGGATCGTGCGTAGGCCAGATGGTTCCTGCCCAGAGCCCCAGCAACGAGCCTTCCGTGCCGACCGAGCACTACTCGTTGCCTGCAATCAAGAATTCGGACGGCGAGGCTAGTGACCAGGACTCAGATTTCGAGGCCTCTGGCGAGCCCTCTGATGATGAAGAGTCGGTTCAGTCTGATGCCACGACATTGGTGCTTGGTGAACGCCCGACGTCACGGGTGAAGAACAGTATGAGGACCCCGCCGGCAAAGGCACCCAAGTGGATCAAAGGTATGGACACATTGGTCACCCCTTCTCCGGTCCCGATGCAATCGGCTACGGCTAGATCCTTAATTGCTTCATCCATGTGCATATAGTCTGAGACCTGCTTACTTCTCGGTATGGATATATTCAGCAGCCCCGACCCGAGGCCAAGCCATCAAGCGGCAAGGACGCTAAGAAAGAGGCGGTGCCTGCTGTCGAGGCCACCAAGATCAAGAAGCTCAAGAAGAAAGGCCACAAGTCCAAGGCCAAGGCAAGCTTCCGGCGAGGAAGCAAGAGGCTTCAGTCCATCAAGATGGAGAAAGCTGCTGCCAGGAAGGCTGCCAAGGCGGCAGCGCTGGCCATGGCGGCGGAGGAGGCGAAGACAGCGGATCAGGGAACGTATGGGGAGGCAAAGTACAGCTTGCTTCACCTTCCCAAGGAAGCCTGGCCGGATCGCTCTCGCGACAACAAGGGTCAGCATTCCTACACGTTGCGATCAGGAGATGCCGCGATCGAGGTGCTGCTTCGCCACGGTGCTTTCTATGTTAAGAAAGTCGGAGCTCAGGGCGAGGGCCCTGTTGGGCAGATTTCCTACAAGCGCCAGTGCCCAAGCGAGGCATGGTGCTCGGCAAAGAAGCGCGCAGGCTTCGCGTGAGTTTTTTTTCGAAGCACTGCAAAGCAGTGCAGCAGAGCGGGTGTGGCATAGACCAGTGAGCCAATTCAGCATTTAAAGTAAAGCACTCGCACTGGTGACAAGCATGATTGGAGCACGGGCAGCCACATGGGGTTTGGCCATCACAGCATAGGATTGCTGCATGGTGCTAGTAGGCCACGTGGGAACACGCGGAAATCATCGTGAGATCGAATTTGCACCGCTGTGTCTGTGCACTGCTGGGAGCATCCATTCGCATCAGTGAGCATCCGATTGCATCAGTTGAGCATGATACTTTGATTGCAGATTTCGATTTCTGTGTCACTAAAACACTGCAATACATGCATGGGCAGGTCCCTGGCAGCTTAGTGGTGCACGCTGCTCCGAAGGACTGCTGCTACTTGCAACAGCTGATGCTTGAACTTTCACATCTACGTAATGTGAGGACCAGGAGGGCATAGCTTCTACGTGTGTGCAGCTGTGCAGCCACTTAGTCAAGCCTGCCTTATATTCGAGCCTTGTCTGTGCAGGAATCTGATCGCGAAGCCAGTCGTCGTTGGCCTTGCGCCACGTTTGCGAGCTGCTTTCTGGAGGGAGGGTTCAGGGCTTATAAGGGTTAATTATAGAAACCCTAAATGCACCCTAAACCCATAAGTAAACCCTGGAAAATATAGGAAGATTGCGATGTACAACGATATGTCTTATATAGTTATTTACATATGATATATGAATCTCCGAAGGACTGTAAGGACCCAAAGACCGCAAGCCCCGAAGAGCCAATCAACCCAAGACATAAAGCTTAGCTTGGAACCTGTTCCGACTCTAATTATACCCCTGACACTAAGTAAAGAACTCGGGTTTGTAAGTCGGTGAATGTAATTCACGGCTCCGAGGTAGAAAATATAAATGGTACATAGGCTTCGAGGGTCTCTGGTTGACTTCGGGTTTGTAAGTCGGTGAATGTAATTCACGGCTCCGAGGTAGAAAATATAAATGGTACATAGGCTTCGAGGGTCTCTGGTTGAAACCGTACGAGACATATGTGATCATCGGGAACACAGCCGCTGGTATCCTTAAGTACTTGCTATGACTGTTGTAGCCGTGTAGAAACGACAACAGATTAAGAAACCAATTCTGCATAGTCCTGAGACCCGCCTGTAATCCTGCATCGAAGACATCTTATAAACCTAAACACTCAAGCCTCAAAGCCTCTGGCCTGTCAACCCGACACTTCCCTCAAAAAACTAGAACACACTCACTGAGACCATCAATCCTAACTACTTTATAGCAGCCCAGATTCAGAAATCGCCTGCATGTATGCTGTATGCCTTGCTAGTTTTCTATGGACGATGCAGCTGTCGGCGCCGCTTCCGACTAAGGCCATGCTCCGGCTCAGTGATTGAAGAACAATTCTCAGCCACCCTACAGGCCCCTATATAAACCTTAAACCCTATATAAGTCCTATGTAAACCCTACAAGCCCCTAAACCCTAGACCCTATATAAACCCTATATAAAAACCCTACAAGCCCCTAAACCCTAAACCCTATAAAAACCCTATATAAACCCTACAAGCCCCTAAGCCCTAAACCCTATATACGCCCTACAGACCCCAAATCCAAAATTGGCAGCAGGGGATATATGGATGCATTATAAACCTTGGAAATATTTTCCCGCACCGGCGGATACTTCTTCGACCCTATAAACCCTTAACCCTATATAGACCCTGGCCCTAACGCGGAATTGAATTGTATCCTGTCCTATATGCAATTATGGCTACTTCGTCCGATGAAAGCAATGTCTGGCTTATGCGTCAGAAAGAGTGGACTGTCAACGGCCTCCGCCAAATGGGAGCACCCAAGGTATCTCGACTAGCTATAGCCCGTCTGAATTCATGACATATAGCGCTTCTACCCAAACGACCTCTGTTTGTTGCGGCGAGGTGGCAATGGTGATGGCCCTGCTCGTCTTCGGTCTTCCTGGCCTCGACTGGACACCCATTGACCACTGCGAGATTTTTGCGGGGGAGCGAGCTGTGACAGATGGTGAGCTAGAGGACTACATGGGCTGGCTGGGATTGCAATGCTGCTGGAAGCTTCATATGGGTTGCCGGGATTGGGGTGTCCGACACTGAAACGTTCTGGGGCTTTCGGGGCTCAGTATAGGTTTCAAGGTTTTGGGAATTTATTGGATGTTGCAGGCTGTTAAGGCGTATAGGGCTTACGGGTTCTCCAGGCTTTTACAGCATATAGGGCGTAGGGGTTCTCATGCGTCGAAGAGTAGCAACAATCCTCGTCAAACCGTCCTCTGGGGTCCATGGGTGCTTTAGTCTTTAGGCTTTATAAGGTTTCGGGGTGCTTTGCACACCAGTTGACTTTGGCCTATAGAAGCTTGCTATCTGCTCTATAGAGGGCGGGAACGGAGTTTGGATAACCTTGATTATATATTCCCTATGTTTCTCCCACTATAATCATTCTGATAGTCTATCACAAAGTTTTCGCTAAAGCTTCTAGCAATCATGCAGGAGGGCAGACGGGCCATCGCTTTCGACATCCTCTACGCTCCAAAGTATATGGATTTCAATAATGAGTTGGGCTACAGCCATGCCGTATACCAAGTCTTACGAATTCTTCCCGGCGGGGGCCTGACACTGGCACCCGTTTGCAGCTCTTGGATTCATATGCAGCTAGGCAACAGACGAGTTGCAAGCAGTTTTGAGTCCGTACGTGTTCGACCATGCAATGACCTTGCGACAGCATCCTAGGTCGAAAGGCAGCACGAAACGAACGAAATACAATCCCCTTGGTGATGGGGATGCACACTCCGTTCGCGAGGGAAATTTGATGGCCACCCGAGTGGCTATCCTAATTTTTCTTGCAGCTGCACGCGGCATCTGGGTCATCTTCGAGCAACCCAAGGGGAGTCTTTTTCAAGATCATCCTCGAATGCAAGAGGTCTTTTCTTTACTTCGGATGAGAAAGAAATTCATTCGTATGAGCGACTTCGGTGGGCCAACGGAAAAACCGTCATGGATCTATAGTAGCGACTTGAATAAAACAATATATATAGATGCCTTTTCTCCGAGACTATTTAATCAATCCCAATAGCAAGCTACCGCTCAGGTCACAGATACATTGACTCCCTGGACGATTTCAAGCCGGTCAACAGGCCTTATCGGTCCCAGAAGAGAGAGCTTGTCGAACGATATATAGACAGCAACGGTCGGAAGAAGTTCACAGGCAATAAGGACTTGAAGAGCTCGCAGCATTATCCCATTCAGTTGCACGAAGGCATTTACAGAACCTCTAGATAGGGGTTTCTACATTTCGGGGGTGCTACCAGAAATAATTAAGTCCCAGGCTCATTGGGGGTGTTCGTGCTTTGGAACTACGAGTTGCCTCCGTATACCGGGCCCTCTTAAATCTCAATCCTACCTACTTATAGCCACTAACACCCCAAAGCCTAAAGCCCAAACCACCATTTGCCCCAAAACTACCGGGCCCTCTCTTAAATCTCAATCCTACCTACTTAGCCACTAACACCCCAAAGCCTAAAGCCCAAAACACCATTTGCCCCAAAACTACCGGACCCTCTCTTAAATCTCAATCCTACCTACTTATAGCCACTAACACCCCAACTTAGCCACCAACACCCCAAAGCCTAAAGCCCCAAACACCATTTGCGGGCCCTCTCTTAAATCTCAATCCTACCTACTTAGCCACTAGCACCCCAAAGCCTCAAGCCCAAAACACCATTTGCCCCAAAACTACCGGACCCTCTCTTAAATCTCAATCCTACCCTACCTAGCCACTAACACCCCAAAGCCTAAAGCCCCAAACACCATTTGCCCCAAAACTACCGGACCCTCTCTTGAATCTCAATCCTACCTACTTAGCCACTAACACCCCAAAGCCCAAAGCCCAAAACACCATTAGCCCAAAACTACCGGACCCCCTCTTAAATCTCAATCCTACCTACTTACCCACTAAAACACCTCAAAGCCTAAAGCCCAAAACACCATTAGCCCAAACCTACAAACCCAAGCTAAACCCCCGCCCAAACCCTAGGATCCAGATTCAGCTCTATAAGATTAAACCATGTGTATAGCCCAGGTTTGGGCGAGGTTTGGCCAGACTCCGCACCAAGTATGCGAACAAGGTTCGCAGAAAGGCCTTCAAGAAGATCGCTGCTGCCTGTCGATGTGAGACGAAAGTCGTTTCGGTAAGCAAGGGGTCGCGAGCATGGCTACGGGACGGCCAATTCGATGCAGTAATTAGATTTCTGCGTTCCTGATGTATTTTCCTATAGTTCCACTTATGCTGCTTGGGGGAAAGCGAGCAAAAGAACACTCCTGTGCAGAGGCAGATGCACTTTCGGACATTGAGAACAACCTCCTGAAAACCATAATTCCCAACCTAGCATGCCAGGTGATGCCACGACTTGTGTTGTCGGCTGTGCCTGCCCAGCCACCCACAGCAGCTGCCACAGCAGCATGCAGTGCGCCCCAGGGGGATGCCTTAGCTGTTTCCATCATGTTGGCTGCAGAGATGATCATTGTGAGGGTTCCTTATAAGTTCGGAATCTCGGAAGTCGAGTGTTCTGCATATACGACCGAAGAGGCATTCTTGATCCAGGCCAAAAGCCGCAGAAATGGAGTTGAGTAGATTATGAGCTATAGAGGGCACAGAGAAGCGAGAGAGAGAGAGAGAGGGAGGTGTATAGAGAGAGACAATAGAAGCGAGAAGGAGAGCCAGAGCGAGAGAGGCAGCGAGGGCGAGAACGAGAGGGACACGAAGCCGCAACGAAGGAAACAAACGACACAAATCGCCTATGTACCGTTCCAAAAGTTGTGCTTTGCAGCTGCGGCCGGCCAGGCCATGACCGACTGCGACCGACCGCGCCCGAAAGCCCGGAACCAAAACAGCAACAACCAAAAAAAATCGGTTTGGACCGGAATGACAAAAAAATAAGTTGCGCTTTGGCGAGAATAAGTTGCGCTTTGGCGCGAAAAGTTGCGCATAGTATGTGCCACCCAAATGCAATCGGATTTGTCACTGTCCTGCTGCTCCCGTCCTTTTCATTTTCTTTCCCTCTCCCTCTCTCCCCTCTCCCCTCAAATCCGTCTCTCCCTCCGCGCCCTCGCTGCAAATATTCTCCCATTTTCTCGTGTCTCGAATGATATTTTTTCCGCCTTCGCGAGAAATATGCGCATTGTGGGGGAAGCTGCGCTTTGCATGGAACAGTGCGCCTTGTATTGGAAAGTTGCGCATTGGATGTGCATCCTGAGGTTTTGCTGCATATCTTCTTACGCCTATGGTCTGGATGCTAATATATAATGTAAGAGCATGGAAGCTGCAGCAGCTTTTGTGCTCTCGAGGGAGCAGCTAGTATAGGTCATGCCGAAAGAAGTGAAGAAGGATGCTAAAAGCAGCAGGAAGGAAGTGAAAGATAAGAAAGAGAAGCGAAAGGAAACCAAAAGTAGAGGCCGGAGCCGGGAGCGAGCCACACCGAATGATCCTCGCAACACCAGCACCAGCCAAGGAGCAGCCACTCGCATCCGAGGCAAAAGGCCTGCTGATGCTGAAGCCCAGATCCCGGCCACAAAGCCAGAGCAGAGCGACAAGGAGCATGGAAAAAAGCGGCGCAAGGAAGCCACCAAGGATGCCACCAAGGATGCCCCCAAGGGTGCCCCCAAGGATGCCCCCAAGGATGCCCGCAAGGATGTCCCCAAGGATGCCCCCAAGGATTCGACACAGAATGTCAAGGACAACCCGAAGAGAAGCAAGGAGGCCAGCACCAAAGCCAACACTTCCCTCAAAGACTCTATAAAGGAAAACCTCGACAAGAAGTTTCAAGCCACGGAGACCCCGAACAAGAAGGCCCAATCTATATTTCATATCCAAAGAGCAACGTAGTTCTAGCTTGTGTTAGTTGTTCGTCTTGTTGTTTAAGAGCAAACAAAGGTTTTAAGTGCAGTAGTGTAATTATATGCAGACACAGGAGAAGAAGACAAAGGCCACCGAAGACGGTGGGAGCTCAGCCAGCAGCAAGAAGCCCTCGACAGCTGAGGCTGAGATCGCAAGGGATGTGGAAAAGATCCTGCAGGAAATTGATGAAAGCGACGGGTCCGCAGCAGAGGGCTCCGAGAGCGACGGGGACAGCAGCTGCTGCGAGATTGAGGCAGAGAAGTCGGATCAGGCAGCCGGTTCCGAAAAAGACAAGGACGACGAGAAGGACGAAAACCAGGACGACGAGAAAGACGACGACGACGGCGACGACGAAAGCAGTGACGACAGCACTTCCAGCAGTGGCAGCGAAAGCACTGGCGAGCCGGAGCCCGCGAGACCATCATCGACCGAAGCAGCCGCTCCGGCCTTGTTGGCAGAAGCAGCACAGGTGGCGGAAGCAACCGGCCGCCGGAATAGATCCCTGGATTAAAGTTGCTGCGCAATACCTAAATTATATATATATGCCACCCCTAAAGCCCTAAACCCCGAAAGCCCTAAAGCCCTAAACCCCTGAAGCCCTAAACCCCTAACATGGAGCCCATAAATCTGTAGCACGCGTCCTTCTCAAGGCACAACGAACAAGCGAGAGTGGGACACTTTCAGCAGGCTGTGTCAAGACAGGAAGAAGTTCCCAGTGGCCCTCTCGAACCACTTGGTCAAGGATAAGACAGATCTGTTTAATCTTTGGCTCGACAACAACAAGAGCCTCGATGAGCTCCTAGGCTTTGTCGGTACTGTGTCCTAGGTGAATATTAGGCTCAAGTCCTATAACCCGTCCTATCCTCTCTAATGTTCCATTCCACATCCCAGGGTCGCCATCATTGTGGAGAGGCGGGTGGAGTCCATCAACACATCAAGGACGGGACTTATGTCGATGAAGGCAAGGGAGATCATGGAGAAGTACCCGGAAGAGAAAGCCAAAAAGTTGGTGGCTTCCCTGAAGGCCAAGAAGTTGTACTATGCCGACCCCGAGTTTCCTGATGACGAGGAAGATTCCTTGTAGCAGTTTATCATGAGTCATCCCGAACCCCCAAACCCTGGACCCTAAAACCCTAAACCGAAAACCCTAAACGTAAAGCCAAGGAATGGTCATCCGGAACCCCCGAACCCTGGACCCTAAAACCCTAAACCAAAAACCCTAAACCTACAGCCAAGGAGTGGGAATCCCGAACCCCCGAACCCTGGACCCTAAAACCCTAAACCGAAAACCCTAAACCTAAAGCCAAGGAGTGGTCATCCCGAACCCCCAAACCCTGGACCCTAAAACCCTAAACCGAAAACCCTCAACCTAAAGCCAAGGAGTGGTCGTCCGGAACCCCCAAACCCTGGACCCTAAAACCCTAAACCGAAAACCTCAAGCTAAAGACAAGGAGTCGTCATCCCGAACCCCCAAACCCTGGACCCTAAAACCCTAAACCGAAAACCTCAAGCTAAAGACAAGGAGTGGTCATCCCGAACCCCCAAACCCTGGACCCTTTTTTTGAGCAGGGACTGCAATGCACTAAGCCCTGGACCCTAAAACCCTAAACCGAAAACCCTAAACCTAAAGCCAAGGAGTGGTTCTACTACATGAAGGAGCCCAAGAAGATCTGGAACGACAACATCACCGGCACCAAGATGTCCATGCAGGCTACCGAGGAGAACCCGGATGCTGGCTTGGTTGCTGCTCTCGCCGGCGACGATGGCCCTTTGCAGGCAGGCGCGCTGCCAGCGATGGAGACCAGCTGCCCCGACGGAGAGAAAGCCTTAGCTGAAGCACTGAATTACTCAGTGGTCAAGCAGAAGAAGACCAACTCGAAGCCCGCATCGGAAAAAGCCAAGAAGGTTGATCCTACGACTATGAAAGAGATTCTCTGAGTGCAATCACAGGTTGTATGCAGGGGTGTCCACTAGAAAGCCAAGGAATTAGGGCTAAAAACATAAACCCTAAACCCTAAAACCCTAAAGCCTAAAACTCTAAAGCCTAAAAGCCTAAACCCTAAAACTCTAAACCCTAAAACCCTAAACCTTAAAACTCTAAACCCTATAAACCATAAACCTTAAGCCTTAAACCCGTAATTATATGATTGGGGCTCCATTTCTCCAGTCTAAGGAAAGCAGAGGAGTCCTTAGCGGATGTTCTTGCAGCGAGCGGAGCAGCCCGGAAGATGGCACTTGCTATGAGCCACGTCGCCTACGGCGACAGCTTGTACAAAGACTTGATGAAGTTCAATGGCGACATGGAGAAGCTGTATTCTATGATCGTGAAATTGAAAGGAAATCCCAACACACGGGATAAGGAGTTCAAGAAGCCCTTGAAGAAGATCGATGCAAAGCTCGAATGGTGGAAGACAGCTGAGGCCTCTCACTACTTTTGTAGTTATTCCTCCAGTCCCTTAGGTCCCCTTTTGGGTTCAGGGATCTTTATAGGGTGTAGGGTCAATTTAGGGTTTGGGCATCAGAGTATACGGTATATGATTTATAGACTTTTCGACCCAGAGGTATTTAGGGTTTAAGGGTGGGGTCTTCATTGTTCGGGGCTTACGGTTTAGGGTTGCTTTTTGTTCAGGTTGTTTGGCTGCCTGAATCTAGCTGGTTCGAACTTACTGATGCCTTTCTGCAGTGCCCCAGTTGTAGCACTCGACCTTTAGGGTTTAGGGTGATACCTAATATCATTACCATGTATAGTATAGTTCCGCATCCCGATATTAAATAAAATTCCCAAGCACTTTAAGTTCCCAAAGCCTGCAACCACAAACCCCCCAAAAACCAAAACCGAAGCATTCCAACCCCGAGACAAGCCAGAGTCTATGTAACCAGCCTATACAAAGCCACAAACACTCTGAAGACAAAAACCACCTGGAGCTGCTACCCAGCATACAAGGATAGATCCACATGCTTCTGAGTAGATTCGATCGACCTCATACATAGGCTGCGATTCCCGAACCCTATAGACGCCGAAAGCCCAGGATCCTTTTGAACGAAATCAAGCGATCCTACACCTAAACCCTAAACCCTAAACCTAAACCCTAAACCCTGAGCCTACCAAGCTCTAAATCCCATTCCGCTAACCTTCACACAGGACACATGGATCTGTTTACAATATACCGGGGAATACGTAAGTGCTCGAGGTGTACAACTACCAAACCAGCACAATGCAAAGATCCTGAGTTCGAACGAAAACATCAGTATGATTCTATATAAGACTAGCATCGAACTACTGAAAACCAGCGGCTTAATCAACCACATCTTCCACCAAGCCCCACGATTCGCTTGCAGGCAGCCGCACGCGGGCTGCTTGCCGGCCTGAAGACGAAAAAAAAGAAGGACAAGAACGTCGCCGGCGCAGCCGCAGGTGACGGGAAGGAGAAAGATGCGTGATCTTTTTGATTGCTTCAAAGAAGCCATCTATGCTAGATGGATTTTGATTCTCATCTTGTGATACGGAGGCCAATGGGTGCACTATAGATGCTGCTACGAAGTTACAAGAAGCCTTCCTGGTATGAGCAAGCAACGATATCATGCACAGCTTGTCAAGTGATTGCAGCGAGTGCAGGGGGGCTTTCATGCGAGATGCTACCATGCAGAACTCCGCATGCCACACGTGCTGACCGTTACTTTGAGCATGTGGCACCGAGCAGACAAAATAGACTTCGCTGCTGTCTGAAAGACCCCTGGGAGTCGAATCTGAACCACAGCAACCGAACTACCCGTTCTCCCATTTCGTGCCTCCAGGTACTTTCGACGATGGCCCCGCAGCAGCTCATCCTCCGAGGTCGAGTTCGTGGCTGCAGCATCATGGGGTTTGCGATTCTTATGCTATAGCAGCCTTATTGGTAGGATCGACGAACCCCAAACCCTAAACAGTAAACCTTGAACCCTAAAACCCTAAACCCTAAACCCTGTACAACAACGCCTTTGCCCCAAACCTGTTCGAACGTTAGAAAGATCCCAGGAAAGCCCTTCGCAAACGTCGCTATGATGAGATGGCGTTCAGCCACGAAGCAGACTGTTTCATGCGACCCTCGAAACATCATATACGGTGGTTCTAATTGAATATGTGCACATCTAGCTGAGGCTGCATGACCTTTTGCACTAGTTGTATAAAAGCTTGCTTCAGGAATGCTCGGTTCCGGAAAATGCCATCTACGCACACTAGCTGAAGTTGCGCAAGCTCAACTCAAAGATGCACATGCTACTTCTATTCCGGATGTCATTCGGGGTTTTGCCAGTCTCGGCTCCTTTGGGGCCAACAAACAGAATGAGGAAAGAGACCTTCACAGGTGGGTTCAGGGCTTATATGGGTTGGAGCTCGAGATCTACGAACTGCCGATGGTGTTGCAAGCTACTCGGCTTTCAATCGGAAGTCTTGCTGTCATCTATTATAAGCCAGAATTTCGTCTTCAACCTAGGTTGCCGACTCAATGGAGACAAAAGAGATTCGCATCCCAACATTGATGCCCCATGAAATTCTTCATTGCATAGCATGTGCTGGACCCAGCCAGGCTGCATGCATTCGACAAAACAAGTTACCATGAAACAGCATGATTGGTATCGTGTGCGCAGGTTCGCCAGTCGCTCACTGGGGACTACGGCACGGCTGGCATCCGAGATTTTTGGAAGCACTGCCAGAAACTCGAGGAGTGGAGCGAGCACCCAGTTTATTCTGGAAAACATCCTTTGGGACGTGCCCCGTCTTCAAAGAACTTTGTAATTCCGAGCTTATTTAGCCTATTTACCTTGTGCTCCGGAAGGTGTGGTTCCTTTTATCTTCCACCTCGATGGGGCCGAGTTCTACACGAATTCGGAATACCTTGTCTGGAGTGTATGTAGTGCGCTCAGCAGCGGAGATGCTCCTTGTTCGCCGTTACGGCTAACGCTATAATTTGTTTCAGTTTTCTTTCAAAACGAAACCGAACATTGATCGATTCCAAAGCCAAGGTGTGGGACATCAAATTTCCGTTGGTCATTATTCCGCATGAAGCTGTTCGTGACAAAGCTGTCCCTTGATTGCGTTTAGATGTGCCGGCGTGTGAGTGAGTTCGTCTGCACAGGATGGCAGTTCTTGTAGCCCAGGTTCACAATGCTGTGCAAGAACGTGTAGCCAAATTTGTTGGGTGGTCCATGAAGCATGCCTTGTCTGGGAAAGCTCCTCTTCAAGGTTTCGATGGTGAGCCTTTTCCACCAAAGTCCTTACATAGTCGGCTAGCTGGCAAGCCGATCGCCAAGGGCTGGAGGGCAGCTTATTTTGGCATGCGTTTCGACCTCAAGGCTCGCATGCAAGCAAATTTATTCGAGCGATGGTACAATTGCACCTACATCTGTGAGTCTTGTATGGCACAACAACCTTACAAGAATGCGATGCCTGAAATGAATTACAAGGATTTCAGGGCCAGCGCCATCCATAGGATGACATGCATATCCCATACAACATACTGCAGAACGGCTCGAGCGCCCAGTCCATGGCTCCATGTAGAAGGTTGGACTTTGGGTACCGCTTTTCGGGTCCCTATGCACAGTGTGTATTTGGGCATTTGTGAGTCCACCCTGCAAAAAACATTGTTTGTCGTTTCAAGCTCTATATAGAGGTCGATGTGCATTTCAGTACGAGTTGTCATGTAAGGCAAAGACCTTTTCCCCAGCCTTTTGGCTGAACTCCTCGACTCCGGGCTCTTGGAGCCCATCGGTGCGGACCATCAAACTCAGCTTCGACAACTTTCTATCCAAATGCACGATGAGTGTCGTGCGCAAGGGTGTCTGGGTTTGTAACACAGGTTTTCTAGTGTGTGCGTTTTCTAGTTTGTGCTTATTTGTATCCTGCTGTCGTCATGTTGCAAAGGCTGCACCTTCGACGCCGAAATTTTACTTTGGCCAACACCGGCCTGAGCAAGCCGTCCGAGTTCGGGGAGTTTGGCAGTGTCTGGAAGGCTGCTGAGATAAAAGTGATTTTGTGGTACCTCACGAAGAAAGCTTCTGAACTCGCTGAAGGGGGGAATGCAGCTTGTATGTTTTTGCAGTTTTGGTTTTACTTGCAATCGTTGTTGGTGTGGTGTATATAGGCCATTTAACCAACAAGCCCAATACATTAGCAAGGACGTCTTGAAAGCTGCAACGGCGGTTGCATGGCACCTTCATCGGGCCATGTACCTTATGGATGTGAACGATCTTGTGATTTCACAGGCCGATGCTACCGAGATGTCTGAGAATTTCGCGAGGGGCCTAGAGCTCTGGCAGGACTTGGCTTTGTACAGTCTGCAAAACAACCAAAAAAGATGGAAACTCCGACCGAAACACCACATGGTGGATCACATCGGCCGGGACGTAGCCCGGACGAGGCTCAACCCCAGATTGCTTATGCAGTGCTTTCAGGATGAATCTTATTTGGGGCATATCAAGCAGATTGGCGTTCACTGTCATGGTGCTCAGATGATGACCCGTCTGTTTCAACGGCTTCTGATCTTGATTGCTGTTCGCTTTAAGGATACGTGCGAAATCGCCAAATCCTTGCAACGACAAGCCTAGAATGCCTAGAAGCATAAGTTCGGCATATCCCAAATATCTATGTAGTCAACTCCTGTAAAAGATGGCTTAAGTTGCTTCATGACTAATTTGTAATTAACTGGTCCCCGCGGTCCTTGGATCGCCTCGGCCGAATGCAGACCGAAGTCGGGTGGCAGCACCAGCAAGAAGGTCGGAGCTTTGAGGGCTGGTTTTTGTTTTTCAATTCTGTGGGCTGATTTAGGTTTCAGCACTTCATTGGGTGAATATGGGCTTTAGGGTCTTTCATCTATAGAGGTAGAACCCAAAGGCTCTCTATATGACCGCAGGACTTTGGGGCTTACTCAAACGGGCCTAAACCCCAAACCCCTAAACCCTAAACCCTTTCCATCTTTAAAACATCCGCCTGCTGAGCGGCAACCTTGAAGCCGCCAATCCGCCTAAACCCCTAAGCCCCTAAACCCTAAACCCTTTCCAATCTTAAAACATCAGCCCGAGGCTTGGAGTGGCAACCTTGAAGCCGCCAATCCCCCCTAAACCTCCCCCTAAACCCCTAAACCTTAAACCCTTTCCAATCTTAAAACGTGAGCCTGCTAGGCTTGGAGTGACAACCTTGAAGCCGCCAATCCCCCCTAACCTAAACCCCTAAACCCCTAAACCCTAAACCCTTTCCAATCTTAAAACATCAGCCCGAGGCTTGGAGTGGCAACCTTGAAGCCGCCAATCCCCCCCAAACCCCCCCCTAACCCCCTAAACCCTAAACCCCTTCCAATCTTAAGACATCAGCGCGCTGGGCTTCTTGAAGCCGCCAATCTGCAAGAGTTAAGACCGACCCTAATAAAGCCTATATAGTCTCTATACCCAAAACCCTATAAACCCAGGCTACCAGTAAGACCCCACTAGACTTCAGGACAGCCGTAGGGTTTAGGGTTTGGGGGTTTAGGGGTTAGGGGTTTAGGGTTTGGGGGTTTAGGGGTTTGAGGGCTATAGGAGTCGGAGTGTAAAAGTAGCAGCAGCGGCTGCAGCAGCAGCAGAAGCAGTAGTGGTAGTATAGTTTTTATAGCAATCGTAGTCTTGTACTATAGTAATAACAAGAGGAGGACTAGCAGTAGGTGAATATAGTAAGGGTAGAGAGGTCTTATGTTAGAATCAAAGAAACAGCAGGGGTCGCAGCAGCACCCGCAGAAGTGTAGCAGCGCAGCCGTCGTCGTTTATAAACCCCAAACACTATAAAGATATATGTATACCTAAGTAGCTTTGATAGGTTTAGGGTTTGGGGGGTTACGGTTTAGGGGTTTAGGGGTTTAGGGTTTGGGATTTTAGGGTTTAGGGCAGTTTAGGGCTTTATGGGAAAGACCATATATACCCTGAAGTCCTCAAGTAGATGACGCCAGACAATCACCCAATGTATGCAGCCTTGCATATTGCGAGAATATAATTAGTCTCTTTATATATATATATACATATAAATTTTTTCTCGAGTATATACACACATATATGTGTGTGTATATTCGAGAAAAAACATATATATATATGCATCCGCAATATTTTGACGCAAACGCCAGCATGCGAGCTTTGCGTTTCCACCACTCACCGAAAAAAATGTTTGCATGACCGTCCGGCTACGGCTACGCAAACGCCAGCGTGTGAGGTTGGCGTTTCACCAGACACCGCGAAAACCATGCATGAATGATTTCTTTAATTCTTGCACATACACAATTGAATTTTAAACACAGCTGATATGAAACAGACCGTCCGGCTACGCAAACGCCAACGTGCGAGGTTGGCGTTTCCACCAAGCAGCGAAAATAAGAATTTTCTTGTAAACATGCACACACAACGGTTATTGAATTTCGACTTGTAATTGTATTTGTATCATATCCCTCGATCCGGCTACGCAAACGCCAGCGTCCGAGGTTAGCGTTTCCGCCACCCCGCAAACGGCATCTCCGTACACGTATACGCCGCCCCACAAACGCCGCCTTACGCCCCGCAAACGGCACCTCCGGGCACGTAATACGCCGACCCGCAAACGCCACCTCCGCGGGCAACGCCATCTCCGGGCCCAATCGTGACTGCACAAACCCCGGCAAGGCCATGCTCCGAGACGAAAAAAAATGTTTAAACACATGTTATAAGTTGCCATGTATATGTCTGGCTCAAGTGGTGATCTCCTCCTCGAGGCTTTCATTATAACATATATGTCTGCAGTTGGAACGATGTGTCTAACGGTGTGGTTTACAAAACGGCGGCTTTGCCATAACACATTGGTAGCAAAAAAGCATGCATGATGCGCAATTCAACATCAAGTGACGGGCCGATGCTGAGAAGAAGTGCGACAAAAGCAATATGATCTCACATCTATATAAAGATGTGCGATAATTGTCTATAGTGCGCATGCAACCATGTGTCCAATTGATGTTAAACAAGATTTCGAGCGTAAAATAGATATGATACATGCATGCCATATAGACATACGTATTTCAGTCACTTATCAGCAAGTTGCGTATACAATACGCAACTTCTGTATACAATACGCAACTTCTGAAAAACGCAGGCTCCGTTTGCATACGCATGTGTGCAAATAGCAACTTCGGAGCGTCCCGGAAAGCACCCTGGCCGCCGGGAGCTCG
>CAJNJA010084153.1:0-20577 GCA_905231915.1 Symbiodinium necroappetens
TGCCGAAAGGGTCGCCCCAGCCCACAGTGAGTGTGTGAGCGTCCGGGCGGGGCCGCAGCAAAAAACAAAACACCACCCCCGTCCGGGCGGGGCCGCAGCAAAAACAAAAAACACCACCCCGGCGGCCCCCGACGGGAGGCATCGCCGCCCAGGCCCGCAGTGCCGAAAGGGTCGCCCCAGCCCACAGTCAGTGAGTGAGCGTCCGGGGTGGTGTTTTTTTTTTTGCTGAGGCCCCGCGCCGGCGGCCAACGGCGCTTCTCCTTCCCCTGCCTATCGGCGGGGCCGGAGCAAAACACCACCCGTCAGGGTGTTTTTTTTTTTGTTGCCCCCGTTGGGCGCCGAGACCTGTCGGCGGGGCCGGAGCAAAAAAAACACCACCCAGACCCTGACCGTTTAGGGTGTAGGAACCTGATTAAGAAACCCTGGCCCTCTAACACCAAAATAATAGGGTTCATGTAATAAAGAGCCCTAGTATGGAACCCGGGTTTTTGAAACCAGGTTTGCACATTAAGATTTAGAGTTCAGGGTAGTTGCAAGACTTACGCTAAAGCCTAAACCCCCAAACCTGATGGGCGGCGTCGCAGGGCGCCGTCTGCCTTCAGGAAGAGTTCGAAGAGAAGGCCTACTTTTGGTGCATTTTCATTCCCTTCTTTGTTGGGTGACCCTGCCGTGGAGCGCTCTGCTTTCTTCCAAGTTCAAGCCAGCATCGGCCGGCAGCGCTTTGGGAGCCACACATGTCTGCGAGAAGTTGCTAGGGTTTAGGGTTTAGGGGTTTAGGGGTTTAGGGGTTTAGGGTGCTTTCGAGGGTTTCTTAGATGTTCCACAAGAGGTTTAAAGTTCGTTGGGCTGATTGGGTTTGTCGGGCTTATAGCGTTTACACGGCCTCCGGAGTCTATTGGCTTTATTCAGGGTCTTTTCGTTTCTGTTGCCAGATTCGTGGTTACAAGTTCCAAAGACTCCAAAGTTGAGGCTTGGCACCCGCGTACCTCCGCCATAGCCCTAGAGCCTAAGCCCAAAACCTTAAACTTAAACACTAAACCCTAAACTCTAAGCCCCCAAAATCCTCAGCCCTAAATGCTCATCTCCCTGCATGGTGGCCGTATGTTGGCCTGTCGCAAAAAGCAGCCGGGCTTCTCCAGCTGTCTGGCAAACTCAAAGCCTAAATAGGGTTTTCGGTTTAGGCTTTAGGGACCCGAAATCCTACAATCCTTTAGCCCAAAACGACAAACCACAAAGCTTAAATCATGTAGGTCTCGGATAAATAACCCCCCTACCTTACAAGGGATTGGAATAGGGATCGCATATTAGGGACCTTTAATGATCAATCAGGGGTCTGCAGTACGTATTTTCTTTAGATCATGGAAAGGAGTCCTAAACACTTTGCGGGTGTGATGGTTCTTTAGCTCGGGTGGATTGGATTCTTTGGAAACACCAAGCCGGATACTCCAAAGCCTTTTCATGAAGCAGTGTGCCAGCATGGCGGGAACCTCCGTATGACTTGAAGTATATTGCTTAAAATAGGTCTTTGCAGTTTCCAACATAAACCCCTAAACCCCAAACCCTAAATGCTAAGCCTTAAGCCCTAAACTCTAAACCCGAAGATACATCCATGCACCGTAGAATTTAAGCCCGAAGCCATACGACCCTAAACTATAAGACCCGCAGGTACCCTTGTAGAACCTTCTCCGAAGGATCATGTAAAGGAGCCCTTTTGAAAGGACCCGTGAAAAGGAACCCCTAAACCCTACAGTAAACCCAAATCTTTAAACCTTACAGTAAACCAAAACCCTACAGTAAACCTTAAACTCTAAGCCCCTAAAACCCTAAACCCTTAAACCCTAAACTCTTAAACCCTAAACCCTAAACCCTAAACCCTAAACCCCCAAACCCTAACCCGTGCAAAAGGACCCTAAAACCTTCAGCTCCAAGAGCGAGAGGCAGACTTGGAAGCCTACGTCGTGCGGCACGGAGGGCGGAATGTGCAGTGCCCTGGGTGGCTTTAAGGCTTTTGTTTACTTTGTTTAAGTGTTCTCTTCAGGGCTCTAAACCCTGAACATCCTAAACCCTAAACCCGTTCCTTTCAGGGTTCCTTTCAGGGTTCCTTTCAGGGTTCTACTCGGGTTTAGGTTAAGGATTCGGGATCCTAAGTAAGCCCTGAGCCCTAAGCCCCCGACACAAGCGTAACAAGGTGGGTTTAGGGTTTGGGGTTTAGGGTTTCCCAACTTTAGACAAAAGCCCTAAACCGTAACCCCCACCCCGAACCCCGAAACCCTAAGCAGCTACTCTACTTGCAACCTTACTGATACTTGGAGGGTCGAGGGATTTAGTTTGTAGGTAAAAAGTAGACTTATAAGTACCCTAAAAACAAAAAAGGATCCTAAAATGGTGTTAATGGTACTTATGAGTCTATAAAGTAGCTACTCACTAAGTCCCCGGACCCTCCAAGCAACCCTACTGATAATCTACATCCTCAGTCTAATGGGCCTCCAAAGTAACATAGGGGCCCTTTTAAAGCCCTCAACAGATTTAGGGTTTAGGGTTTAGGGTTACCTTAACCCGCGAATACCTTTTCATGTAGGGGCCTTCATAATTAGAACTGGGTTTACGGGCCCATCATACTATACTTATAAGAAGGAACCACCAAAATAGTATTGGCAATTATTTAAGCCCCTATACTACGTTTTCGCTTTTACCGGTTCAGGGTGGCGGCCTTGAAGTCTGACAACCAGGGCAGCAAGAAGGACAGGGCACCGAAGGCCTTGAAGAAGAAGAAACTTGAGGAAAGGAAGAAAAAGCAAGAAAGCACATACAAAAAGGGCATCTTCACAAGAGGTGAAAGTGCAACACTGTCAAGGAGCCACCACAGCTGCAAATCAGAATGATGTTTTTGGTTTCAACTTTAACAACCCTATTCTAATGAGTACGGCCGCTACGGTGTGGGGTGTGCTTGACCCTTGGAGGAGGTGCAGGGGGCGGGGTTTAGGGTTTAGGGATTAGGGATACTGGCACCAAGGGAGACTAACAGCCTTGTCCCTTGACCTGGGGTTAACGTTAAATCATACAGGCGAACGCTAGATGTCTAAGTCATATTTCTGAATTGAGGGGTTTCGGGCCCTAAACCCTAAGTCCCTTCTGGGGCTAAAAGCGTGTACAGAGGATGTAGGTCTTGGCGGAGGGCCCAAGGCAAGTAGGGACATACTTCGGGTCGGGACTTCGGGGATCCGGAGAGCACATACACCCTAAACCCCTAGGGTTTAGGGTTTGGGGCCTAAGCCCTAAACCCTAAAGCCCAAACTGTTCTAAGATAGTCTCAACAAATTTTCCATTTGCTCACTCTTTCAGGAGAGCTCAGCTCAAGTCAATTTGCGGCTGGTGCCTACACTCCTACACCCTAAGCCATAGATTATGTACAGTATCAGTTCATTCAGGGGTTTCGGAGTTTTTGGGTATGAAAGAAGGTGGTATAGGGTTTCATGCATGATTCGTGTTTACTGCAGAGACATCTCCTTTTAGGTTCTTCGCAATATATTGATAACCCTTGGTCCTACACCCCGAGACTCACTTGATCCCACCCCTAAATTGAAACACTGGACCCTGCAGCCCTCCCCCCAAAGCCCTGAAGCCTAGTACCTAAGCCCTAAACCCTGCAGCCTTAGGGCTCTACACTTAAACCCCAAGGCCTCAAGCTCTACAGGGTTTAGGGCCTACGAAACCGAAGCGGCTTCTGAGGAACTTCCTCCGCGGACGCACGGACCTGGTACTAGCAGCCGCGTCGCCGGCTAAGCTCTCCCAGATCCTCTTTGTACGGTCGGGCTTTACATGGACTAAATATGAGAGTTCTATAAGGGTACCATAAGGTTCCTTATTAGGGTTTAGGGTTTAGGGTTCCATAAGAGGTACTAGGGTTGATGATGAAAATCCTGCATTACCCATAATAAGGAATATAGCGTAATTCCCATAGTTTAGGGTCCCTAAGGTAATGCAGGATTTCTATCATCAACAGTAGGGCTGTACATGGATTATACGGGTTGTTAAGGGTTTTGGCAGGTGGTATCAGGTGTTGGTTTCGGGCTTCAAAGTTTTCAAGGTTGGCTTACCACATCCTCCTCAAAACCCTAACCCCCAAACCCTAACCCCAAAACCCTAAACCCAAAACCCTAAACCCCAAACCCAAGGCCCCAAAGCCAAACACCCCTGATTTCCCGAATCCTGGTCCTCCTACATCCGGGGTCTATCTAAGCGGGCACAGAAGCACGAAGTCTTGAAACCCAAAATAGGGGCCTTAATAATTACCTATACTATTTCGGGGCCTCCTTATTGTCATTCTAGTATAGTATACCCCAAAATCCTGTTGTAATTATTAAGGCCCCTACATTACACTTTGGGTTCCCCTTCAAACATACTGTAGGATTCCATACCAAGCCACTAAGCTTCCCCCTTCAAGGGAGATTGCGCTCGAAAGTTTACGTCGTTTGGTATTGTTGGGTCTCCTGAAGGGCCCCCTGCTTTTTTTTGGCCTCAACCTCAAGGCCCAAATGGCAAACATGTCCCGTATCCTGAGATACGGACTACGCCTGAAAAGTAGGACACAAGACCTCCATTTTGGTTCCTCTGCAGGTATAGTATACGCTACTTCATACTTAAATTCTAGATATGAAGGCCCCTACACTCGTAAACCCCTCTAAACCACCCTTTGAATCCCGATACAACCCTTATAGAAACTCTATTCGAAAAAACAGCCCTTTTGCTACAGCAGTGCAAGTACACGAGCAAACAAGCAATTCTTAGTAGTGGGCCCAGGCCCTCCAAAGCCTTCTAACACTAAAGGTCATTATACAGCACCCTACGAAGCACGACACCAGCCAAAAACCCTAAACCCTGAACCCGAAACCCTTGACCCTAACCCTAAACCCTAAACCCTGAACCCAAGACCCTGAATCCTAAACCCGAAACCTAAACCCTGAACCCAAGACCGGCCCAAGACCCTAGACCGTAGACCCTAAACCTCAAACCTACGACCCTCCTTTCCCCCCAGACCCTAAACCCAGAACCCAAGACCCTAGATCCTAAACCCTAAACCCTAGACCCTAAACCCTGAACCCAAGACCCTAGATCCTAAACCCTAAACCCCAAACCCAAAACCCTAAACCCTAAACCCAGCGTCTCCCCAACCCCACAATGACATTAACAATAGTAGTAGCAGTCATTCCAGTATTTACAACAGTGCCTGCAGTAATAGTATCTTCGGAACTATAGTAAATTGATTGTTAATTCTAGCAATGCTTGCAGTAATAGTATCTTCAGCAAGAAGAGTAGAAGTAGGAATTATAGTAAATTCATTGTTAATTGTAGAAATATAGCAGCAGACTGTAGGAGGTATTCAGCAATTTATAGCAGTTTTGTCCATACTTGGCGGGTCGGAGGACTCAGTAAGCAGGTAATAAGCCTTAAACTTATAAGGTACCCGAAAAGGGAGTCTTATTGGGGCTATGATACTTGTAAGCCTATAGAATAAATAACTACTTACAAAGTCCCCCGACCCTCCAACTACCTGAACCCCAACCAACCTACCTTTTTGAGGGTCTCTTAGGGTCCAAGTAGGGTTTAGGGCTTCGGGTCTGGGGCATTTGGGGTCTAATGGAGGGTTGATGGAGGGGGAAGGGCGGGATGGTAGGGCTTATCGGGCTTTTTAGGTCAGGCTAAAGTATTCCTGTAACCGAAAAGACCTACCTTTTTCGGGTTCCTTATTAGAGTTTCTATATATAATTCCTTAAAAAGGTAGGTCTTTTCGGTTACAGGTTTACTATATAGGTACATGGAGCCTTAAGGTTTGTATAGGGTTTCGAAATGTGTCTTCCAAGGCTTTCGGACAAGGTCTGTATTTCATGAGGATTCTGTGGGGTCACCATAGGTTTTCTTTACACTTGCTTAGTAGCTGAATTACTACACTTTAAATTGTTTGGGATAATATGATCCCTTACAGAACTGAAAGTGTACCCTTTTGTGCCTATGAACTCAGCAACTAAGATGGGTTTCCTACAACCACTTTAGATCTGATTTGGTTCTTGCAACAAACTCTCTATAGGTTAATTGGTCGTTTTTGGGCACTACGCGCAAATCTAAGCACTCCAGGGTTAAGGCTTATCAGCCCAAAGGCCACAACAAACGGTAAGCCCGAACCCCTAAACCCTAAACCTTAAACCCCCTAAACCCTAAACCCCTAATCCCTGAGCCCCTAATCCCTGAACCCTAGCCCTCTATTGGCTTTGGGGGCTAGTCTCAGCCTTGGGCTTTCAATACGCTTTTTTTTCAACCCTGCATAACCCATAATAAGGAACACACCATACTTGGAGGTTCATGGGACTTAGTAAGTACAGTTATAAGTACATTAATTGTGGTTACAAGTAATTATAAGTATAGTTGCCTTATGTATATCCCAAGTTACTAAGTCCCATGAGCCTTGAAGTAATTCCCATAGTTTAGGGTCCTTAAGGTATTGCAAGATTTACATCATCAAGCGTACATAGAGATTTTCGCGTGTGGGACACGGGGGTTTGGGCCTTCTCAATAGGATTTCAGGTGTAGCTGCGTAGCTGCGCTTCAGGATTTCGCGTCAGGGTTGGAGGTTTAGGATGTACTAAAGCCCTAAACACTTTACCCTGCAAGCTTCCCATGAAAAAAGATTTACCTTTAAGCTTCGCACATGCACCTCTCCAGTTTTCCATCGGCTGATGACACATCAGTTAGGAGATCGAAGTCATCTTGTAACTGGGAACCACGGAAAGCTTCGAGCCATCCACAAGCTGGAGTTTGTAACTTCGGCATTGGGAGATATACCGTCTTGTACCAGCCTTGGATGCTAGGATGCTTGCTCGAGTTCTACGGATGCCGAAGTCAGAACTACCCTTTTCAAGGCTTTAACGTTCAGGGTCGTGGGCTTAGAATGGAAGCCTTACCCATAGGCTCCTTAGTAGTTCCTTTTGGGGTTACCTTATAGGATCCTAAGTCTGAACCACAAAAGGGAACTACTAAGGAGCCTATGGGTAAGCACTATCTAGATCCTCTCTTGGCCCCTAAACGCAACGCGACAACTCAGCGTGAGCAGGTGGCCCTGTTGCCGGCACTCGAGATGCGTGGAAGTGTGCGAAAAAGATGCTTTTCATAATGCTTAAGTCTGCAACAGGGTCGGGTCTACGACAGAACTCGTGCGCCATGGGGTGGCATTGGGATGCGCTGGAGTCTGTTTGCATAGGCTTATTGCAGATGTGTTAAGGCTTTGGGTACGCATGAATTCAATTCCTACACTACGCAGAACTGTGTGCAGGGTATCGGGGCTTCCTGTTCAGAGGATTCGGCGTGTTGGCTTTGAGGTTCCCTGAAGGGTTCCTTTAAGGGCTTCCTTCCCCTATCCCCGAGCCAAACACACAGACTGCTTCGGCCATGATACAGGAGCCAAAAGTTACCAATACTATTCCCGTGAGGGTTCCCGCAGTGTATTCAAAAGCATTTTGATGTGACCCATTAAATTGCAATACAACATGAGCCAAGACCTTGCTCTAATTACAAACGCCCCCCACGGTTTAGGGTTTAGGGTTTAGCGGGTACATTAGGGTCATTAGGGTCCTGCATCCAGCACTACCAAAGCCTCAGACCCCGATCCCTGCAACCTTCAACCTCGGGTCTGTACCTCATGAAATGAGATATCCACAACAGATATTCTAGTTCATCCTACGTGCATACATAGTCGCTGCATAAATATGAAGGACCATCCGGGTGGGTATGTTTGCGTTTGCTTGCTTACTAACTGGCTTAGGTTTTATGGTTTTGGGTTCAGGGTTTGGGCTAGACAGCCCAAGAGCACCAATCACCTGAAGCATTAACCCCAAAGGCTTAGCAAACTCCTACAACCGCCTTCGCCTGGCCATTGAACCCTGAAGCCCAATCCCTATAAGCCTCACACCCTACACCCTTCGCAGACAGCACATCACCCGTGTTCAGAAACCTAACATTCACAACAAACCCTACACCCTAAAGGTGAAGGAGTTTGAATCCACTGCGCACTTCAACGAATCCCTCAATCCAACATGCCTGGGCTCTTGCCAGGGTATTTACTTTAAGTTAGTTACCACAATAGGGAAACCATACTACTTTCTAAATGGACCCATATGGCAACTTAAATCAAATTCCTTAGCTTCTAAGCCCTGAGTGAACCCGTGGGAACCTTACAGGAACCCGAAATCATGGTAACTTAAACTAAGTTCCTAATAAACAAGACTCCAGATTCACAATGAAGAGACCCCGACCTCTATGCCCTAAACCCCAAACCCCAAACCCTAACCCTAAGGCACTAACCCTACGACCCCCGACGCTAGACCCTAAACCCTAAACCCTAACCCTAAGACACTAAACCCTACAACCCCCCGACCCTGGACCCTAAACCCCTCAACCCTGAGCGGCCTTAAACCTTCTGAGCCCCTAAGCCCGTAAACCCCAAACCCTCTGAGCCCTAAGCCCAGATTCACAATGTCCAAATGCGAGAGGCTCCTGGCATCCAGCAGGGCCTCGCTGGAGAGGAGGCAGGGTTCAGGGTTTAGGGTTTGGGGTTTTGGGGGTTTTGGGGGTTTAGGGTTTAGGGGGTTTAGGGTTAGGCAGGTCTAGGCTTTGGAGGGTTTAAGGAGGGTTTCGATGTTAGGCTTTAGGGCTATCAGTGGGAATATCGGGCTTTAGTAAAGGTATATGGGTTTAGGGTTGAATTAGGGTCTACAAGTAGCAGGAAGTTCTATCTAAGACCGCGTCGGATGTGGGTTCGAAGTGTTGGGCCTTGCCGGGTTTAGGGTCTGGGGTATTTTTGGGGTGGTGAGGTCAGGAGATGTGTTGTTGAAGGCTTGGGGCGCTTCAAACTTAGCGTGTTTCCAAGCTTGGAGTGGTGAGTACTGGTTACTGGTTCCGGTTGATGTACCTGGCTGCATTTATGAATCTATGATTTAAGATGGGCTAGGACATCTGTGAGTTAAGATGGGCTAGGAGGGGGGCGTTATCATCTTGCTTGTGAAGTCTGCTCAGCAGACTTCTTCAGCTTCAGACGGCCTCCACGCGTAGTTGCAGTCCGCGCGCAGGTGGCTGAGTGGCGAGAGCAGAACCCCAGCTATCGCCAAGCCGTGCAGGAGGCTGGTTTGGGGCAGCTCCTGGATGCGAGGGTTGGGATCTGTTTTGGGTTTAGGCTTTAGGGTTTAGGGTTCAGGGTGGGATCTGTTTTGGGTACCCTAAGACCTAAGACCTACAGTGGACCCTAAACAAAACGGTAAAGCCTTAAGACCTAAAATCTAACCCGGGAACCCTCGGACCCTAGGACCTAAGATAGTAAATCAAGCTCTGTAGACAACAGGCATGTCGCACAGTTCGCAAGCTGGCTGCACGGATCGAGAGGACACGAAACCCAGTTTTCATTGTAAGGGCTCCGAAGTATTAACAAGATCCTTCCTTTGTAGAGCCTAGATAACCGTAGCATCTTTTATTATAAGGTTTATATAAAGCCTTATAAAGCCATACAAGACCCCTATCTCGGTGCAGACGCTCACACCAGCCTCCTCGAGCCTTAGCCTGTCAAGCTTGTAGTCCTGTCCTGCACAGAAGGCATAATGGTCGGGGTCTAGGTTTGAAGTTTAGGGTTTGGGTTTAGGGCTTAGGGGTTTGGGGTTTAGCGTTTAGGGTTCACTAGAAGGAGCGAGAACAGCCATCCCCTTTGCCAGGGAAGAGAGCGGCTGAGGGTGCAATTCAAGAAGTGGGCTGAACTGACACAATGAGCTTCTTGGCGGATGCAGCTTCGGTTCACCCTGGCAGAGACCAAGTTCGTAGAAGGGTCGCGCATTCATGTCCATTTGAGACACCAGTAGTCGAGATAGTCGCCTCACATTTGCTACACTCTGGCTGCCTTATGGCCCACGTACTCACGCAGTGAAGTATTACATACGTTGCACCCGAAACCTTAGTAGCCGAGTAGGTCTCTGTTAACCTCTTGGGGTGTATATAATCCTAACCATACTAGGAAAAGTTCGACTTTTTTGGTCTAGGGTACTCAACCCGTAAGAAGCACTAGACCCGAAGTTTCGACGCCCTGTAACCCCCACATGCTCTTATCTCAAAACAGGGAACCTTCAACCTCCCAACGTCCACGGCAAACGCAGCCGAGGATGGTTACCTGCCGCCGGGGTGAGAAGCATCCCGGACACTATTAGCTCTTGAAGCCCATGCAGCACGATGCCGGCCCGAGTTCAGTGATTTAGGCTTTTCATTGTGCAGCAGACTCCGAAAGATGTGGGGCCACGGCGACTCTCAAGCCCAAACCTGAGGACGAATAGTCTAAACACGCGTGATGCCGTGAAGATGCACAACAACTTTTCATTCGGGGCAAAGTGTCTGCATGCATGCGTGTTTTGTCGATGCTTATGTTTATGTTTATGTGTATGCAATGTTATGTTACGGTATGTGATGATATGTTATGTTGTGTTATGCTTCAGTATGTTGTGTGTTGTTATGCTATGTTGTGTTGTTTTATACTAGGTTTTGTGGTAATTATTCTGAAATGCTATGATATGTTATGGGATGGTGTGCTATGGTATAGTATGGTATGGTGTGCTACGTGATGATATGTTGTGTTGTGCTATGTTATGCTGTGTTGTGTCATCGGATAGTGTGTTATATTGCGCGGTAATATGTTCGATGATGTATCATGTTTAAGATGTTATATCACGTTAAGTTATGTTGTGTTTCGTAGTGTTATGCGAGTTCAAATCTAATCGGTGTGACAATGTTTGTGTGTATACATATATACACACGTATGTGTGTCATGTGCATACATACATACATACATACATATATATATATACATAATTATATATATATATAATTATATATATCTAATTATATATATATATATTTTTATAGATACATGTGTGTACATGTACAATATGCGCGCGCTGCCCGAGCAAACCTTCCTCTCTTCGATCCTCAAAACTCAGGCAGTCCAGTTTCTTCTTCTCTCAGCCCTGAACCCGATTCCTCGATGATACTAGCAGTACTCACCCGTACCTAAGTCTCGTATACTCTCCAAAGCAGTAAACTACATTTTTACTGTAGCAGCTAGCCCAAAATCGGGTACCTACGCCCAGTGATCAGGTCCTTTGGATCCTTAGGGTAGCAGGACGAGTGGCTTTTCAGGAAGACTGACTCTGTGGTCTTCCGAACCGGGTCCGGCGATGGGCTTCGGACAGTGCGCACCCGAGATTAGATGTTTCTATGGGGTACAGGACTGGTCTTTCTGGATGCTAGAATATAGAAGCCTGAATATTAATCAGAACACAAACGATGATATACCCCGAAACCCTATACTGTGACTAGCAAGGTTTCTGTATTACACTACCATGCATATTATATTGTCTGTGTAGCTATAGCAGAAATATCGCGGAATCCTGCTTCAAGTAGCTAGGGCAGTTGACAGTCGGTTGACACCATATGGCCCTATGATGCGCTGTAATTGAAGTGCTTCTCAGGGAAGGATTCAGGATTTGAATTCTACATGGCCTCCAACGACACCAGACAGACCCTAGAATACACATTGCCCGCAACCTTTTTGAAGCATCAGGTGATTCAGCTTGCATGTGCTAGTCATGATGGTTGGGTTCATAAGTACTTCAACTGGATTTAATCTGTTGATAGCCATCTTTTATAATAGCTGACGCAAAGCAGGTTGATCCGTCGCACAAATCTTTTTGCACTTTCAGTCAGACGTCACAAATTCCAGCCCTTAACCCTATACCCTATAACCCTACACTCTAAGTCCCTTCAAAGCAAGACCAATCCTGTAAAACCACTGCCTGGGAGCTCGGAATCCGATCCAATCCGGATGTTCTCAGAAGTATCCGATTGTTTCCTGAAGTACACCGACAGTTTAGGGTTTGGGTTGAGGATTTAGGGAGTTTAGGCTCTTTGGTAGCTCCAGATTTCGCACGGACACATTTCGATGCACCCCCAACCCGTGAATCACGCATGCTTTAGGGTTGACGATGCGCGAAAGCATCAAGATGTACTGATTTCATTGAAATATGTTTCGCCACTCAACCCAAACCCCTACAGAAGCCTAAACGGTTACGTGCTAAGACCAATAACCAAGAAGATTCATACAGACTACTCTGATGGAATGAGGTCCCCAAAACCATAACAAGGATGGTCTGTTGGGACTTAATGAATTCCATATGGTAGTACATATATATATATATACGTGTATACATGTGACCCTCTGGGTAACCTTAAACCCTCAACCCTCTACCTCCCCAGGCCTGACACCGAAAGCCTCAACGGCGAAACCATGACTTCAGAAGGTATTACATAAATTACATAAGGCTTAATTCACCCCTACTTGGACCCTCTGAAACCTACCTTTTGTCGGGATCCTAATTGTGATTTCCTTATATATGTCCTTAAAAAGGTGGGTTATTTAGGGTCCAGGTAAACCCTAAACCCTATAACCCTACAAGAAGTGAGTACAACACCCAGCGTAGCCCGCGCTTTCGCACTCTCGTGCCGGGAAGAAGGTGTGCAAAAATAAAACACCTACACCCTCATTTTGATCTCATGTCCTCAGGTGCCTTCATTCCATGGAGGTTTTGTTGTTGAAAGCCTCGAGTTGGGGGTGGGGCCTTTAGTGTTGAGGGTTTGAAGTTTGGGGCTATGGGCTTGGGTTGTAGTCTACGGTTTTGTGCTTCAGGGTTTGAGGCAACCTCCGTCATACGGGGTCTCAGCATCTGAACAGCGCTGCCGTTGCTTGCGGATTCCATAATTATCCCTGGGCAGCTGCTATGTGGTGGTTTCCGAGATTCAACTGGCCTCGGCCAGAGCTACCAGCACAAGGGCATCATAATGGATCCATGAGGGTCCAGGTTTATAGACCCTTAAATGTAGCTTTGTTTTGCCTGCCTGGTTTTGTTATGGTTGAGTCTTCACCGCAACATACGCAATAGGTTTTCTGGGAGTACTACAACTCAAGGTTGCGTTCTTTCGCGAAAGTAGTGTTGTCCCCAACTTTGGTTTTCATGGCAAATCAAGCGTCCTGAGACATCCTGAGACTTTCTCGGAAACATCCACATAGGCCTTGACCTTGTAGACGTAGGATCTTTCAGACACAGCAGTGTGGCGCCGCCTGAGTGTGTCGTGTTATCAGCAGATATGAGGCACAAGACCACCATGCGAGTTGTTTTAGCTTTCAGCGACGAAGGCGGCTGCGTATCTCCGATTTTGAGCACAGGCAGCGTGATGCACAATCGGTCGGAAACTGTCTGGCCTTCCTGGATGACTGCGATAAGTCATAGCCCATCCTTGCACAGCCCTGCCACAGACGCGTAGCCAGCAGCCCTTTTGCCACTGCGCTGTGCAAGAGCGCGAAGAACGGAAGAGGCACGACCCGGTGCTTTCCTGAGTTCTTTTTTCACAGAGGCCAGATCGCAATGGCATTTAGACGAGGTCTTGTGTGTGAGAAAAATGTGCGCGGTTTAGTGTCTGGAATAGCCACAGATATACGAAAAAGCAAATATACAAAGCCTTGCATTCGTCATTCGAACAGGGTTGCTGTAGAGATTCCGTGTATGAGCATATACTGCCACATACTTACTAACACTACACCTTAGGCTTCCTGTTACAACATATTTGTTCAACTAAACTGTATACCCCAAGACCTTATTCCACTTCTTAAGGCCCCTGAAAATGTGGTGATGGATTTGGGTGTCAAAGAGACTGAGCGTATGAAGGGAGGCCGGAAGGCACGTCGGCCCGCGCAGGTTTTCCTGTCGGATTTGGCCCAACGTTCCAGCCGTATTGTGGAGTTTTCGAGTCTGGGGTTAAGGTCCTAACAACTTTCAGTGACTCTAGTGAAGACGAGTTCGTGGCAAACTGCTCCAAGGTGCCACTGTCAAGACTGGCATGGTAGATTCCATGAGAGCTTGGACACCAAACATCGACAAAGCCTCCTAAATTAAAGCCGAATGGACGGTACACGCCCGCCTCCAGTTCCTTATACAGCCGCAAGGCAAGTGTCAGGATTCTCAAGCACGTAAGGTTGTGTCTTTCTACGTTCTCTGGCCTAGGCCTTAGGGGTTTGGGGTTTTGGGGTTCAGGGTTTAGGGGTTATCAATATGATCATCGCTCCAATCAGCAGCTCCACAAATGGAGGACTTTTCAATTGGCTGTCCGTAATCCGTTCGTGCTTGTGAGGATATGTCTTTTCGCGAGTCCAGCAGAATGGAAAATAGGGACCGTACATAGGAAAGAACCAGCCCCTGGGATAGTGCGACAAAAGCAGTGTAGGACCACTGGGTTGAGGTCATACCGTTTTGGAATCCTGGGCTGAAGGTTCAGGGCTTCTAGCGCTGTAGGCTCTAGGTTTAGAGATTATGGTCTTAGTTCCTAGGCTTCTAGTGATTCTAGGCTTTAGGGTTTGTGTGTAATTCTCGAACCCCACTCCCCAAAACCTGCATCTCGTTGGATCGGAATCCATAGCTGCCATGGCTCCTAGACGTTGTCGTTCTCTGCAATAAGGTTTAGGGCTCATAGGGTTTAGGGTCCTACTACTGAAAGAACCCTTAACCCGAAACCGTAGTCTTACACCCTCAAATACCCAATTCCCGAACCCGAAACCTTAAACCGTGGTGTAGCATAGCTTTACCCACAAGCCGGCCCAACTGGGTCTCAGCAGTGCTCATGACACCAAGAGCACCATTTAGGGTTTAGGGTTTAGGGTTTTGTAAGTCCTCAAACCCTAAAGCCCTTAGCCCTTCAACATCCTCAACTCGAAACCCCGAAGCCCTGTGGCCTAACTGCCTAACCCGCTTATCCTTCCAGCCAGCTATCCGCCCGAGCAATGGCACGCGCTAACGAAGCGCCTCGTGAAGCACCGCGAGAAGCAGCCGAGCCCTTTTTGAGGGACAGCCTGGGGACGCTGACGCCCTAAACCCTTAAATCCTAAACCCTAAACCCCAAACCCCTAAACCCGAAACGCCTAAACCCGAAACCCCTAAACCCGAAACGCCTAAACCCTAAACGCCTAAACCCCCAAACCTTAAGCCGAAACGCTGCTCGTTTAGTATTCGGAGCCCGGCATCCTGCCGCGAGCAGGTCCGGGCACTTGTGGAAGAGACTACAAACTACCCATATAGGCTCCTTAGTAGTTCCAGTTGGGGATTAAATTACTTTCTAGGATCCTAAATACCAACCACAAAAAGGAACTACTAAGGAGCCTATGGGTAAGGCCCTCTCTAAGATCCTACGTGCCATAACTGTTGGGTTTAGGGTTTAGGGCTTAGGGGTTTAGGGTTTAGGGAATGTATCTTCCTCAGCTAAGGCAACAGTTTAGGGATATTGGAGGATCTCCTTTCGTTAACCTTCCAACTTGAAACGCCTAAAGCCTTAAGGTCCGTATCGGACTGTTTCAGAAACATTCTACAAGCCACATCACACCCATACCATCCACTTAACCCCTAAACCCTAAAGCTCTAACCCCTAGACCCAAAACCCTTAAATCCTTAAGCCCGAAAGCCTGCACCCTGCAACCCTCCACCCCTAGACCCTGAACTGTAAGCCCGAACCCCTACCTACCGTCTCCATTGTAGTTCCTTTTTGGGGTTGTTTTTTTGGGGATCCAAAACATAAAGTTGGCTAAACCAGAAAAGGTGACTACAATGGAGACTATAGGCGCCTATAGGTAGACCCTCATGCGCTCTCGACCCCGGACCTACCCCGGAATGAAGCCCCAGTCCTCCCCCGGAGGAAGTTTCGGATCAGGGCATTTCGCCTGCCGCTGATGCCACCGTGCAGGACCTCAGCTGAAAAGGTTTAGGGTGAAGGATGTATTCTAGGATGTTAATGTTCTAGGGATTGGACAAGTGGTCTTTTTGTTTCAGGGTCACCGTCGGGTTTTTGATGATTATCAAGGTGTGTAACAGCTTCCGAGACACTAATCCTTCTGGGACGGCTCGGAATTGATGTCGAGTCGTTCGGTGCATTCGAGTTTTGGTGTCCAAAGCTGTCCATGCCCTGAACGAAGCCTAAATCACCGAAGGTGCAATGAGCTCCCGGATATTGACTTAACCGATTCCCTGCATAGGCCTTCCATGAGACCCTTAGAAGACGAAGAGTTTCCAGGAGCCGGGTTGCCGACGTAGTGGGGTATGGTCCCTGGATCGCCGCATGAACCCAAAACCTTTCAATGAACGCAACACAACCCCATGAAGCTATGTGAAGCACATCAGAAGCTCTAAAAACAAAACCGTGTTTGCTCCTGATCCCTTCTAGGGGTTTGCCTGGCTGGGGTTACTTTCAGGCTTACAGTAGGGGTTGAGGGGCTCATAGGGCTTCGAAAGATGCTGCTTGTTATGACCCCATGTAAAGCGGTTGGCCTGTGTAGACCCTAATCAGAGGATCCATAACGTGAGGACGAGCTCCTTGGTATTGTCCGGTGTAGGGAGTCGCTGAAAAAGGGTACTTGCTTCCGGACCTGCGATATAATGGTTTTAGGGTATAAGGTCAAAAGCAAGCAAGGGCCGAACTTTGCAGACCCAGGGACTTTTAATATTCGAGCATTACACTTGCGCCTGAGAGATTGCCACCTGCAGCCCAAACAACCTGCATGGTTTGGGTTCCTTCTTGATTTACACTTCATTGTTCTTTGCCTTAAACCCCAAACCCTAAACCCCAAACCCTAAACCCTAAACCCCAAACCCTAAACCCCAAACCCCAAACCCTAAACCCGCAAGCCTCAACCTTAAGGCCTACACCCCAAAACGTCCAGTGCAGGCCGAAGACGAGGTGCCCTCTGATCCCGCCTCCCGCGCGCTGCAGCGGAGGTCGTTGGGTGTGGGCTTTCGGGTTCGGGGGTTTTGGGCTGTCATTTGGGTTTTAGGGTTTAGGGTTTAGGGGGTTCGGGGGTTTAGGATTTCATTTGGGGTTTAGGGTTTATAGGGTCTACTGCTAGACCTTTTTTCGAGGCTTGTAGAGGGAGTCAGGAGAGTGTTAGGGACTTTAGCCCCTGTGATGTGGCATCCTTCGTGCAGCTCCAGGCTTCCTTGCCTAGGTGCGGGACCCTCTACTACGAAAGGGACCCTAAACCCCTAAACCCCTAAACCTCTAAACCCCAAAGCCCTAAAGCCCTAAAGCCCTATAAACCCTAAACCCTAAACCATCGTTAAGTGATCGACTTTTTGGATTCTCCCCCCAGGAGTCTGGGTTCTAGGCTCTGGCTTCAGGTCCTGGGACGGCTTGAGCCTCGGGCTTCCAGATCTTCCCCAATAAAATCCCTAAATTCAGGAAGACCTGACGTAAGTTTTAAGATATACTAGGACCTTCCAATATATGACTTAGGGTATATTCCTGAGTTAAAGGGCTTTCGACAGATCAGGGTTTGTGATCTGTCCGTCGCAAGTTTTGGGAATCGTGTCCTTGAGAGGTATGAGAAGTGGTTGTCCATCGCAGCACCGTGTTGGAGAGGATCGGGCAATTGTCGAAGCTAAGTCGTAGGTAAGATGGTAGTAATGTAGTCGTGTTGGGTACTCGGACTCGAAGAGGATTTATCATCTTGGGCAGTTGTTTAACGGTTGACAGCTAGCTGCCGACGGAAGGTCGACACTGGCAACTTTAAATCATTGTTCCATGCAGTTCTGAAACACGCCGAACGGCAGGCTTCAAGCATGTGAGCATGTGTGAGGTGTTCGTCTTATTCTGACTGAGGATATGCTTCATGGCCTGTGGCTCTGATATGCGCATACTGCAGATGTCTAAATACATAAAAAGTAATAGTACTGCCCATAGAGGGTCTCCTACGCCACCTGCAATACCACATGAATCACATGCCCCTAAGCCTGTCCTGATGTTTAAGGCCCCTTTACCTGAAGTCCTGAACTGCCTATAGATACGGTTGATGAACAAAATCCCGCATGACCTTATATACCTAAACTATGGGATTTATGGTGCTATACTATATTTGGGTCATGCAGAATGTTGTCCATCAGCCCTATGACCGTGACAGCAGACACCATGCACTATTCGAGCGGAGAATCGAAGCCCGGTTCCCTATCAACAAGGTGTTTGTGGTACGTCGTAGAGAAGCTGAATAACTACCACTACTACTCGGTTTCTTTGAGGTTCCGACTAGAACCAAATCCCTAGCTAAATTTGCAAGGCCCCTATATTTTGGATTTCTGCAATGTCCCGGAGACGTTCTGGGGATGTGTTTCTTCGGCATCGGCATGTGCCTGTTCGACCTTATACTACAACTATACTGCATTGATTCCTGCCCAGGAATACTACCCTGAATCCCATTAGGGATCCTAGGAATACTACCCTGAATCTCATTAGGGATCCCACGGCAATTGGAGGTAAATTCCTTCAGCACGGGATTCTGGAAGATCCGGGAGGAGGGGCACTCTCTCCTAGGTAGTATTAGGGAGACCCCTTAAAGAGGACCCTTCTGAACCTTACTTGTGGCCCTCTTAAAGGGGACCTTATTGAGAGGGTCTAAATCCCCAAGGGTCACCCTAATCCTAACTCCCACTCTCTTGCAAGCTTTCGGACCATCCAGCTGGCTGCTCCACGCAGGCAAAGGCGTGCTGCGCAGCAGCTGTGCCGAACCACTGGGGCTTACACTAGAACCCTAAGACTTTACTAACCCTAAACCTTAAACCCTAAACCCTGAACCCTAAACTTATAAACCCTAAACCCTGAACCCTTTACCCTAAACCCGAAACCTATAAAACCTAAACCCTAAACCTGCCTTTTCAATGGGGTTTCATGTTCAGACCTGTGGGTTTGGGGGCCCGGATGGAGCGCTGCGAGCTTTTGGTCTGTGGGGGCCTTGGCTTTAGACGATCTTTTCTCGGAACTTAGGCCATTTGAAGGGTTTAGGGTTCAGGGTTTAGGGTGTAGGTTTAGGTTTAGGGTTTAGGGTTTAGGGTTCAGGGTTTAGGCCCAGAAGCCGTGCACTCATTGTAGAGGTCCTTTAGATCCTCAAGCCTCGCACCGTAACTGATGTACCTTGCAGACATGAATATCACCCTAGGAGGTGATTGCATTTTGTCTTTTGGGCGGTAATTACCTCGGTTGCTCTAGGTCAGGCCTTTGCAGGACGAGAGACGTCGGAGCCTGCACCCCATAATTTGTCTACTACCCTCGTCGGCAAAGGCCATCCCTGGACCCCAAAGAACCTACCTTTGTAGGGTTCCTTATTATGATTTCCTTATATATGTCCTTAAAAGGGTAGGTTTTTGGGGGTCTAGGTCAACCCTAAAGCTCTAACGCCGCTACACTTGGAAGCCCTGAACCTGACAACTCGAAGCCCTGAAGCCCTTTTGAACAGATGCAAAGAAGAAGCACGCAAATCCTGGCTATGCAAAGCAAAGTAACAACCCTAACTCGCATTTCAACGAAATGAACCACTCGATACAAGTCTTACTTATGGAAAACAGTTACAAACATTCCCTTAAGGGTCCAAAGGACCCAATAATAGAGTACTTTGGTTGCGGATCGCAGTTATCTAGGCTAATATTTAGGAGAGTATATGATTATTAGGTACTTGGACCCTTAGGGTTCCATTTGTCTTAAAGGCATAAAGGCATTTTAACAACGACGCTCTACGCATAACCCAGGCAGGAGAGGCGCAAAGCCATCCGAAATCGCCTCTTCCAAGAAGCGAACCTCAGACAGAGCTGCAGTTACCAGAGACTCCAATATCCCTTAATTAAGGAATGTACCTTAATTTTTTTTAGGAACCCTAATAAGATTTGAGGTACATTTCTTTTATAAGGGATAATGGAGTCTCTGGGTTGTTCATAGGGTCGAAGGGTTTCGTAGGATGTAAAAGGGCTTCATAGCGGTCCTACATGTTGTTTACAGGGTTGTAGGATTTGTTCATGGTTTCACACGGCTTGACGGGGGGAAGGGGTGTTCTGCGACGCCAAATTTATTTTAAGTGCTTCGAGAGGTTCAGAGCTTCAAGCTCTCTGTCTGCAAAGGGGCCCAAGACACTACTGCTCTGACAGTCTCATAATTTAACTCACAATTAATGTCGGTAAACCCCCTTTCTTTGAAGGCCTTAAATTAGGATCCCTATTGCAACCTGAGACGGTTGTCTTTGATCCAGGGACCTACATGAATGGAAAGAGGTGTTGTGAGGCTCATGGGTTCTAGGGTCTGAGTTTTTTTTTTTTTTNNGGGGGGGGGGTGTAAGGGCTGCAAGTTTTGGGTGTTTTGGGGTCTTAGAACTCTCGGGGCTTCAGGGTTTTCGAGGTTAGGGGCTTGGGTTCTGGGGTCGAAGTGCCGCAGGATGGAGATCGTTCCTTGGTCCCAAAGATAGGAGATGGGGATTGCCTGGGGTAAACATACCCAAATCCATATTGCAGGGTTAGGGAGTTCAGCGCCACAGGGTTTGGGGTTTAGAGGTTCGTTTTGCCTACTACTGAACCACTGCTACCACCCTACTGCAACCACAACTGCTTGTACCACTGCTCAGACGACTTCCCTATAAATAGTCCCTTAAGGTCC
>CAJNJA010084164.1:0-11781 GCA_905231915.1 Symbiodinium necroappetens
CCTGCAGCTGACGGAAAAGGTGCGCTGCAAAAAAAATAATACTCCTCGCCCATCTGCCTCATGCACTGACCCAGTAGCCACCTCAGCAGATTGTCCACTGATTTGCGGGCCACCCTGCAGTCCTTGCATTCGAGCTCGATGGCATAGGAGCTTCCTGAGCAGCGGCTTCATCTCCATTGACAGCCTCTGGCGCTGTCCGGCCACTCCCCGAAAGTCTTACCGCAACCGAGCCTTCAGGAACTTTCGGTGCCGCCTTGGCACCCGTCTCAACAGAGCTAGCTGCTGCCTCGTGAGCAGCTACTCCCTCAGCCCCAGGTCCATCTGGTGCCTCGACTGTAGCTGCACCATATCCTTGACCCGACGCTGAAACATCTTGCGGAGCCCCATTTATCAGCGGCTGGGTGGCACCTTGGGCGCTCATAAACTCAAAAGGCTCAAGTGCTCAGCTTGAAACCCCGCGGCATCACTTCATGAACCCAGGGTGCCGACGCAGGAGCCTGAACCATCAGGTGCGCCAGCCGGTGTGCATGTGACTCGCGGTCTGAGGCATCACATGGAATGATCGAAACGTTGACACAGAGTATGAAGCAGCTACCGGAGATGCAATTGAAGGCTCTTCAGAAAGATGACGTTTCCTCCACAACACCAGAGACGGTGAAGACAGCTACAGTGGCACTCCCTATGTTGCCGGCGCCAGAAGGGGAAGCAAGTGGTTTGGCTTTACAGGATTGGTTGGTGCAGGTTACAACAGCGATGCAAGGCTTATCCACTAGTTCTGGGGATTGGTGGGAGGAGGTCCTCAGCAACCCCGTTGGAGCGTCTGCAAATCGTGCCTTCAGATTATGAGCGTCTTTCAGGAGGTAAGTGGACGTGATGCAGGCCTTTATGGAAGCTGTGAAGTCAGACTTGATCATACTTGATCGCAAGAAGACCGACGCAATCTGCAGCTCTTTTATTGTTCAGATTGTTTGCAGCATACCAGCCGAGCGGCGCAGGGGAGCATGCAATAGTGTTGAAGCATCTACAAGGCGGTGATTCTCCATGTAGGAGCATGCCTGAGCAGCCTGAGGTCTTGGCGGCGGTGGCTTCAGCGCTGCCGTGATCTCAATTTGGTGGTGCCGGATGGATCATTGCTTGCGAGATGGCTTTCTACCTCAAAGATCCTCAAAGCACTTAGCTGAAAGCCCAGATGCGGTATTCAGAACACAAGTGGTTCGGTCTACGTACAGGGTGGATGGTCAACCAAAGTTGGATGATGTGGTCCGTTACCAGCAGCACCTACAAGCAGAGATAGAGAGTATTGTGTCAAGGACTACGGCTACATCTACAGTACCGGTTGTGAAGGCTTCAGCTACTACGGGTTCAAAGCCAACGTCACCTACCTCAACCAAGGATGCAAAGCAGTGCAAATATTTTCTACGCCAATCAGGCTGTCGACGCGGTGCTAAGTGCCCTTTTCAGCACAGTATGGAGACGTTGTCCAAGCAGGAACGAGCACGAAAGTACTGAACATGCGGGGCAGAAGATCATAGGCAACGTGAATTCCAAGAGGGACAAGAATGCGTCAGCTACATCTACTACAAGGACTACAGAGCGGCCGCAGCCGTCGTCAGCGCCAACCACGACACCTGGGGTCCACAAGGCGCAGGTTGAACCGGAGGGAAAGAACTCTCCGATGAGATCAGGGGATTTTTTTCACGCTTTTCAGCTCAAGTCCGCGGTCTCGAGCCACCGGGCCAACCAGTGCTCTCTTGGGAAGCTCTCCTTCATGCAGCTGCCAAGTTGGCGGGAGCGCCTGCAGAACCAAAGGCGCCGAATATCAACGTGGTGTCCATTGTGTCCATGGTGGCAGCGGCGGGGGAGAATAGCTCGAGTGAAGCGCGTGCATTGGTGGATTCAGGTGCAACACATCCGTTGAGGAGGGCGTGGAGTAATCAAGAGTGGGATGATGCCAGTGCAGTTGTTGTTCATTTGATGAACGAGGCGGGCACACTTCTGGTGCCTATGACTGCCAACACAGGATGTGTATCGTCTGCGCCTACTGCGCCTAGCGCACCTTTGGGATCACTGGTCGGAACCTTGGGTTATACCATGGAGTGGTCTGGCTCGCGATGCCAGCTAATTGGCAAGGACGGCGAAGTGGTGTCCCTTAGGGTACGTGGTGGTTGTCCTGAGGTTATACAGAAAGAAGCTCACCGGGAGCGCAGCCGCAGCCGCAGCCGCGGCCGCGGTCGCAGCCGCAGTCGCAGCCGCAGTCGCAGCCGCTCCGGGGGTTCAGCGGAGTCAGCCGCGCCAGCGCCGAGCCGCCCCGCTGCGGCCATGCCTGCCGCACTTGGAGCACCTGGGGCTGCTGCCGCCCGCGCTGGGCCTGTGTACCTGGGCGGCCTCGCGCAATGGACCGCGGCACTGCCCCGACCCGGCACGCTTGCCGCGGAGGCAAGGGCGTTGGCAAACATCATGATGCAGAAGGCCACAACAGGCGCGGGGGCCGGCACCATCGCCGCCCCGCAGCTGCGGAGGCGGACGTGCAAGCCTTAGCACGAGCAATCCTGCAGCGCCGGTACACGCGATGCTCGCTGTCTGAGTCCCTGGGCTCCTGAGTAGTTTTTTTTTAAAAGTTTTCTCACCCTCAGCGACAGCAGCTCGAGCATGTGAGTTGAAGACAAGAAGTTGGAGATGCTGAAGCACTTCTTGTGGCAGCTTCAAGGACGAAGATAAGGGAGGCTGTCACTGCCATCAACAAAACGTGGTATTATCATATGTTGACTTTTTGCGACAGCGGAGCTGGGGTGGATTCCATGATGGCAGTACAGTCAGCGCCAGTCTTCCGTGATGTACCTCAGGAGGCGCTTTATGGTATATCTGAGGCAATAGCTGAGGACAATGGTTGGGAAGCTCTTCGCGGGCTTATCCACCTGAACAGGAGAACGAGGAAGAGGTTGTGGAGCTCTCGCCAATGGGTGGTTCACCTGTTTGTGGGGAAGAGGCCCAATGAGTCAATTCACTTTCTGGAGCGACAGGGCTTTGATGTTCTTGAGCTGGACTTGGAGCGAGGAAAATCACAGGACCTATACGATCCACGTGTGTGGAAGGCCTTGGTTTGGGCAGCAAGGAATGGTCGTACTGCAGCAGTTCTTGGTGGGTCTCCACAGAACACTTTCATTTTGCGAAGATGTACAACCCCTGGACCAGAACCTGTAAGGAGCAATGACACCCATATGGGGGCTGGTACGGTCAGTCTGAAAAGGACCTTGCGCTGGTGAACAAGCATACAGGACTGTTTGCCAGGATGTGTATCTTCATGCGTTGTCTACGGCGGGAAGGTGCAAGAATCCAGCGGAGGCTCGGGATGTGAAGGAAGTGGGTTTCTTGTTATAGCAGCCACAAGAATCACAAGATCCAAAAGGTTATTTGGACTTTCAGGACCCACTCTTCACAGATTCAGTTAGCTTCTGGCGTACCTCACTCTGGAATGGCTACAGGGAGGAAGCAGGTCTGGCTACGCATCCGTTTGATATGAAGGCGCTGGGGAAGGCTATGTCAAGATATACAACCATTGGGACCCAACTTAGCTTGAAGCACTTGGATGGATTGTACCAAAGCCCAGTGGACTATGATGACTCGCCGCCTACACGTTCCCCTCCTTCAGTCTGGACTGTGGAGTTTTCAGAGTGTGTTGCTATAGCTCTTCGAGCACAACGGACGGCCCCGAGGATGTTAAAGATGTCTGCAGAACAATGACGCGATCATGTACGTAGAGGTCACTTACCTTATCGTTCGGACTGTGTCACTTGCGTCACCGCGGGCGCCACTGGGTGCCGTCACTCCCGCATAGAACACCCGACGTGTTTTGTGATGTCGGCAGACGTTAGTGGGCCCATCAAGGTCTCTGTAGCTTCTTGGAGAGATTTGTTTCCTCAAGCTGTGGTGCCTTAACCTAAACCGCTTGTTTTTCCTTTTTCCACTGTCGCCTTTTTTGCTTTTTCGTTGTCCTTCTGTGGTGCTTTAAGCAAAGCCGCTTCTGTTGGCTAATATGTTCTAGATTCCTGACTCTGCGAGTTCCGCCCACGGGGACATTGCATGCCTGTGGATTACATCAGCCGTGATGGTGCGCGATCGATGAATCGAATAATGACGGATCCTTGTCTGGACATTCCTTGTAGTCTGTCCCCAAACTTAACGAAGCGGACCCGTCTCAGTTTCCTTGACTTCCATGCCCCCACCAATTGCCGCTGCGTGGCTGTGTGGGTGGCTTCTGGAGTTTTGGGACTGCGGCTGCCGGGGGTCCTTAAAATGGGCAAGGCAATGAGCAGGCACACTGAGAGGTTTCCTTAGTTGCCTTCTCTCTGCAGTTGTCCTTTCTGTACATTTTTGCCCCTAGATGCCCTAGATGCCGGTAGATGGGGGCTAGGCTCGAGACCGCGGACTTGAGCTGAAAAACGTGAAGGAAAAAATGCTTGCCCTGCGGTTGTGCGTCTCGGTGCTTGCTCGACCGCAGCCATTTTTACAGCCTTACTTGTGTCAACTAGTTGGAGCCCCGCCTGCTCTGCTATGGCCCCTTGCCGCATCTGCCGCTTTCGGGACCCTTCCGGCGAGGACGACGGGTTGTGCAACGTCTGCGCACATTTTCGCCGCATCCAGGCCCTGGTGAAAGGCCGCGCGCGCCGCCATGTACCATGCTGCTACGAGCTCTTTGCTGCGGGGCGTGGCTGATGTGCTCGAGGCCATGCGCTGAGAGATCGACGGGCGTCTCACTGATTGTCCCTGCTGTTTTTGATGTACAGAGACCTCCCCGGCATACCTCCTGGCATGGCCTTAAAAAGCGATGCAGCGCCCGTGCTCTGCCCGGAAAGCTGTCGGAGCCACCCAAGAGCCCCCCCCTAAACGTACGCCATCGCACGCTGCAGGCCCTCGCCCAGATGGGCCTTTGCCACCCCGCCGGTCCTGTCGTTTCGAATGGAGCCCAACAGGAGGACAATGGAAACGGCTCCGAGACCGATGCCGCAGTTACACTCTCCGACACCCTCAGCGCTGCCACTCCCTTCGCTTCACGCCGTGGTGGTCCAGGCGATGGCACCGGCAGCACCCGACGAGGCGACACCTGGCTTCACGCCGGCTGGATATATGGCCACAAGCACATCGTTCGTTTTATTCCCTTGGGGAGGCATCCAGGGGGGAACGCCCCTTCCACCGCACTCACCGCCGTGCCAATGCCAAGCGGTTGTCCTGCGCCCGCCGAGCTCAATGCCCGGCGAACCCGCCCGCGAGCCACGAAGCTGGCAAATGCTGGCAAGATGCCGCCCCCCACCCCAAGAAGTTCCTGGCTGTTTGTGCCACTTCTCCACGCCGCAGCAGGCGCCTTGACACAGGCCGCCACACATGCTTGGCAGTGCCATCACCACAGTGCGCGACGGCGAGCGCCTGCAGCACAGCCTTCTACCATTCTCCGCTTCCTTCATGCCAAGCTCGAGTGAGCCAGGTTGGGCCTTCCGCAGGCAACTGTAGAAATTCATTTTCCAGTTACCCGACTTATAAGGTTAAGGTTCATGTCGTGAAACATGACAGGTGAGTGGAGGGGGGTGGGGTGGGGTGGGTGACCTCGACCCCCGTATCGGCGTATCGGCGTATTTCCCTTCCACGCGCCCGCGACCGGCGCATCGGCGTATTTCCAGTGAGCGCGCCCGCGACCGGCGTATCGGCGTATCGGCGTCTGCCCCGTCCGCGAGCCTTCCACCGTCTTATCGGCGCAAGCCGATTTAAGGACACTATTTGCAGGCACGCTGGTAAGTTGGAATTCGTTCACGAACACATGGTTGCAAAGGCTTTAGCATTTAGGAACACTTGTGCACCTGACCAGTCCAACCACAACCAGTCATTTGAGATCGTTATTGGTTTTTTGCCTATGCACTTTTTTTGCTGTTCACGCCGTCGGCGTGCTTGTCGCCCAAATCCGAGGCCAGACTACGTAGGCCGGTCAGGGCATGCGGGCTGGCAAGAGGAGGAGCGGCCGATGGTTCGGCCAGGAGGTCGCTCAGAACAGGAAGGTCTCCGTCCATATTCGCTGCACCGGAATGGCGAAGGCGCGCCCAGCGGCAAAGGCGAGCAGGGCGGACCACCGAAGCGCATAGGCACAGATGCATGCATTCTGCAGACCGGGCGCGGCTGTGGGCACCTGCCGGAAAGTAGCAGCTTCGGATCGAAAGATGCCACCCGGGTTCCGCTTCGCATTCGGCTCGAAAAGCTGGGCAAGGACGCTGCCGAGAAAACGCGCGTTCCGACCTGGCAAACCCAGCATTTGTGCTTGGGTTATCCGACCATTGTAGTTCGCCATGGGCCGCGCATCAGCAACTCTTTTTTCAGTCGCGTGCCTTGGTTGCCTTTTTCGGTCCGCGGCAGTGTCGAAATGCAAAGTCAGCGAGAGATTTGCAGGCTTTACCAGTGCAGTAGCTGTTGCAGGCTTGCCATTTGCAGCACTGTGCTGGCAGTCGGTGACTTGCCTGAATATACAAAACTGCGCCCTCACAGTCGTGAGCGGAGAACGACGCAGTACAGTATAGCACCGCTAAAAAAGGTAACTGGTTGTCACATGTTGTCACGACGGTACAGCCCGTGCGACACACTGCAGTATCTTTAAATTTTTAAGAGCCAGAAGCTAACGAGAGAATCATACCGAGGAAACTGATTACACGCAGACTAAAAACTAATGTTCACCTGCCCTGACCCATTGCGAGTCCTGCGACCCCCAGGCACGAATGCCAATGCGGCCAACAGCCGAATGTCATCGGATTCATCCCTGCAAGCGGGAGAGGCCACTGCACGGACGGGTTTGCGATCCTCGCATTCGGCCCCTTGGCAGATGCAGTTTTTGGGGTGTGTTGCTTGGGATCCCTCATGTGAAAGGCGCGTGGGCAGGATTTGAAGGTAAGGATTGCCGGCGTTTGTTGACGTTGCCTATTCTCCTTGCGCAACTGTTTGGGCGTCGTGATGCCCTTTGTGGGATGTGTTTGTGGCTTCCTCAAGATGGTACTGTTGATCGCTTATGCCGTTCAGTGCCAACATGGCACAGTCCAGTGAGGCATAACCGAGCAGGATGTAAACAGAATGTGCACTGGGACCGCGGGGTGGACGGACGTAAAAGAGGTGTGCGTGTGTGCCAGCAAAAATAACATTATATAACATTCTTAAGCCCCCCAGCCGGATGTTCAGAGCCAACGCAAACCTCGTCCGCCAAAGAAATGTTTTGGCCATAACTACCTTCAGCTTTCCAGCGCCCCGTTAGCACTTTTTACACAATCCCTCGTTCCGACGAGACGATTGAGGATGCATAGGGCATGGTCAACAAGCGTAAACAGATGCAATCTACAGCCAGCCAGAGCCACCATGCCCCAACGTAACAACCCGCGGCTCGATCACATGGAAAACGTTTTGGTGTTGGGTCTCCGTGTGCTGCATTGAGGTGATCCTGAAGCGTGCCAACATTTCGGCATCCGAGAAAATGCAGCACATCAAGGCCGCCATGAAGGGCACGAACGATGCCTTCAGCCGCGTTGTCCACAAGACAGCGCAGCTTGGCGTTGGACGACCAAGTGCAAAAGGTTGCAAAACCAGACCCTCACCCCTCAGCTCCACATCCTGCCGCAGGGAGAACAAACCTCAGAACCCCAGAGCCAGAACTGACTCGGAACATTCAGCATATTCCCGCATTGTTTTCTTGAGGCTGAGGCAAGGGAAAGCCAGCAGAGGCACCTATAGGACCTATAGGTGTATGGTGAGAGGGTTGAGACCTGGATGTAGCGAGGTTCCGGCAGGCCTTTGTTTGGATGGCTGCTCGAGGTATTACGGTAACATCCACATTAGCAAGCCGGCGCAGACCATAACTGTCGTGTTCGACACAGGCCCGGCGCCACCCCGGCTTTTCTGGCCCGCTCCCAGCTGTGGTCCTGAATTGCTCGGATGACGGCCATGCCTTTCCATACCTGTGCCGTGCCCGGAGAGAGAGAGTAGAGTCGGATGAAGGCGGACTAAAAGCAACAGGCTAATCGGCACAAAGACCACAGTTGAATGTGAAGTGGAAGTAGATTCTTTTAAATTTTGGATTTTCGCCCCTTGCCCTCGGGAAGCCACGGACTTGTCATAAAAGTAGCAGCAGAAATTCAGATGCGTCGCGCCGTTTCAATCAAGTCCCACTTCTCTTGTGCCGAAGGCAGTGGTAACCTGATGGTCCCATCCACACTATGCACGGACAGCGCCTGCCAAAGGCTTCTGCCTTGCTTTTTTTGGAGTTGTATTCCCATGTATTTCCTTATGAACCCTGATTTGCACGGCTTTCTGACTAGGTGGTGGGTTGTCGCCGATGCAATTTGGATTTCCCTGCTAGGCACAAGCGTTTCGATCCTTCCTTGTCCAAGACCGTGGTGTGGCTCGGGCAGACTTCATATTTGGGACCCTGAAAAGTATCCGGAACCCGCAGCTCCTGAACCACTCTTGCTGATGGAATGTTTTCACTGCCCGCTCCTTCTGCCTTTTTTATGTTTGTACTTCGTTTCTGTTGTACCTGTTTCTGCCAATTTTGCATTTAGCATAGCTTTCGACATGTCGGTTGAAACAAGGCTCATGGCATGCCTCCTTGTAGCATGTATCCGTTCGCAACATTACATTGGAGCAGACTTTGGTTGTAGGCTTTGACTCGCCAGAAGGAGAGAACCCCGAAGTCGAAATCATCCTTTAAGCCAGGAGCCCTGGCAGGATAGACAAACCCAAAGCCCTAAACCCTTCACCCTGAACCCTAAAGGCGCCAAAGCCCAGGAATATGCAGTCGAACGGACAGCCGGCTGGCGCTTTCGAGTCGCGGGACCAGCTAACCGTCACATTCGGCACAGGGGAGCGGCTTGGGTCCAAAAATATCGGAAAAAAACAGAGCGTCAAGACTAGAATCCACAAGGTTCCCCTGAGTTTGTAGTGGTGCATGGATGTGCGTGAAGCACCAACATCCTCAACCCCAAACCCTTAAGCCTTAAACTCTCAGGATCACGGGCGTCTTCTTGAAAGATGATGTTTGCATCGGCAATCTCTGCGCGAACATGGAGTTCATCGGTGCTTCCCACGAAACCGAGGAAATGCTGTGGGCTGCATTCGCAAGCCTTGGTTCCAGCATTCCTACTAAGGGCCAGTGTGTCCCAAGACCTCGTACAGATGTTTAGGGATGTTAAAGACCGTGCTTCCGTTTGCTTTTCAGAGTGTGGTGTTATGATTATGCAATGTTGGACCTGTGCGATACGGTTCGTACCTCGGTACATCTCCCGTAGCGTTCAAGACGAAGTCACCAAACACATCCCCAAAATGTACCGGTGTTCTTGCGAAAGTCGCTTTCGCTTCCCACCAGAATTCACGCGAACAAGTTTGGGCATGTGCAGATTCTTGTGAACATAGAATCAACTTTCTTCCGTTTCTGCACACCTCTCTCTGCATGTGTATACATGGTCATGCATCGGACGTGCCCGGTCCAAGCATGGTATGCAAGCAACTTAAGTGTTGCCTTTGCTCGCGATGCATGCCTGCTTGCGCATGTACATCATGTACTCATACATATGGTCCCCTGTAGTCGCGTAGATATCAACACATATGCATGTGCAAGTGGCGGTCTGCACATCATGTTCCATGCGGTTGGCCACTGCATTACCCGGTAATGCAAGGAGCCCTTTGGGTCCTTCAACTTCGATGGGGTCCTGGGCCTGGCTCTGTCTGGAATGACCCAGGGCCCCAACTTCAGCCTCATGAACCGTGGCCCGGCTGAGAGCGATTTCGTGGTGCGAACTGTCTAAGCAATTACCAGTATTCGTCCTGGCGGCTCATTTCTAAAAGTCTACTATAATGAACCCTAAAAACCCGGAAGGGAGGAAGCCTGAGTTTTCTTGTCAGGAAGCCCTGTATCGAAGGCATGGAAGCCGCGGGCAACCTGAAGCATGCTTTGTTCTCCGTGTTCTTGTCGGATTCGGATGACGAGGACTCTGAGATCACGCGTCTCGGCACGGACAAGAATGTGTCAGTGCATGGAGCGATCAGAGGCTATGATAGGCTATGTTGATGATATTTTCCTAGGAAAGTGGAGACCTGTCTGATCAAAAAGTGCTGATTTTGAGGTTCGGCGACATCAAGCAGGAGCGCATGGTTGGCCAGATGTTTTGGGTGCCGGTCTCCAGGCACACCGGCTACTGGCAGGTGCGCGTGGGAACAGCTGCCAGTCGGATTGTAGATGCCACAGCTTTTGCTGTTGCGTCCCAGAATTGGATTGTCGACATGCCTGGCGGCAGGTGCAAATGGAGGACATCGCTTTCAACAACGAAAGGCAGAGTCTGTGCTCAGACTGCCGCTAGCTCGCACACAGGCAAAAATCTCGGTTCCTCAGGAAGGCCGCTGCGCATTGTGGTTTATGTAGTGCTTATCGATACGGTTGCAACAATCAGCCCAGTGTGTCAGGCCAGGTGGCAGTGGACACCGGCACCTCGATGTTGGCAGGACCTAGCCACGTGATTGATGCACCCTGGCTTTGGAAAGCCGTGTGTGCGTGTGTGTGTGTGGGTGGGTGTGTGTGTGTGTGTCTACTGTTTCCTTTGTCTCTCTACACATATGCCTGCATGCTGGCGATGTATACTATACCACAAAAGATGCGATGAACCAAAGTAACCTACGACCGTCTAACCCAGCATGGTGTCCGGATGCATTGCAATGAAGCAAATGCAATACAGCACGGCATGCTACTGTAGAGTATCCTGAGGCAAAGGTTCGAGTTTGAGCTGTAGGGCGTGTGTAGACCTGCCTGACGCTTGGGATCCACACTTCGTGTCGCCGAGTCGTAGATGCCACCCTCTTCAGAACCAATTCCTTCATCATGTTTCATTCAACGCCTTAGGCACTTCCCCCAGTAACTTCAATCCCAAACCGTCGGATTGGTTGGGGTTGTTGTGTGTGGGAGTGTTGCGGCTTCTGATCCATGAGGCGTTCTCCAACGATTTCAATCTCGTCGTTGGTGCTGTTCCCACTTGTCAGGATGTGTCAGGGGATGGTTGCGGCTCGTGCCCAACAGGTTCGACTGTGCAATCGCAGGCTAAACAAGCCGGGGTTGTTTTGCATGTTGGCAGGCAGAACCCTAAACTTGAACTGGTAGAACCGGTCGATTATGTTTAGGTGGCTGCCGCTGGCTGCACATAACAGAGAGAAAATTGATGCACAATGCATGTACAGATTTTCTGCATTGGCGTCTGCTGACCACATGCAGAGACTTGCGCGCACACATGCAGGCATGCATGCACACGTGAGTGCATGCGTTCATGCATCCATGCATGCATGCCACCTATCTACCTACACTTAATGCCTACCCACCCGCCCACCCACCCACTCACCGACCGACCTACCTACCTACTTGCCTACTTACCTGCCTGCCTACTTACCGACGTACCTGCCTTTTACTTATGTACCTTCCTGCCTACCTTCCTGCCTACCTGCCTGCCTGCCTGCCTGCCTACCTACCCCTACTTACCTACCTACCTGCGTACCTACCTACCTGCTGCCTGCCTGCCTGCCTACCGACCCCACCGACCTACCTACCCCACCGACCTACCTACCTACCTACCTACCTACCTACCTACCTACCTACCTACCTACCTACCTACCTACCGACCTACCGACCCACCTACCTACCTACCTACCTACCTACCTACCTACCTACCTACCTACCTACCTACCTACCTACCTACCCTACCTACCTTACCTACCTTACCTACC
>CAJNJA010084175.1:0-20577 GCA_905231915.1 Symbiodinium necroappetens
GCACTGGCGGCAGCCCGTAAATAATTCAGGTTGGGTGGCTCTGTTGAGTTTAGCTGACCTTGACAACCCCAGCACGACCCGCCCTCAAACCAAGCTTCTGCAACAAATTCGTATGTCGTCCGGTGTCACTGCTGCTTCAGGCGCAGGAACTGGCCAGAACACTCAGAAGCGTCCACGTACTGTCTTTTCCGTTCCTGTGTCCGAGAGTCTTGAATGCAAGGAGATGGCAGGGAGGTCTGCGATGCCCTGCACCTTGTGCTCATGGCTTGGCCGTTCACGCTGGCCGACCCCAAAACCGCGCATCTCTAGACTCAGTTCTGAAGAACTCACCGTGGTGTGCATGAGGTGGGGCGTTGACGGCCAACTCCATCGGTCACAATACGAGAAGACCAGGGAGGAGTATGTTCGCGCTTGCACCATACAAGATCCTAGAATCTATAAAGCAGGCTGTAGTGACACGTTTCCAGTCGCAACATTGAACAGTGTCAGATGATGCTTTCGCTCAACGGCAGACCAACCACATACGGTTCATGGGGTTTGTGTCGGTTCGGGAGGAGACCTTTCTGCAGCTGGGGACGGAGCCCGAATCCCCGCCGAAGCCTCACGTTTCTCAAAAGGACCTCATCTCTGGTGCAAGGATCAGTTGACGGTGTACAGTGCAACTTGAATGGTTTCGCACCTGACCTTGCCTGCGATAAAACCAGGTCGGCATCATACGTTTTGCGAACACGATGAAGGAAGCCTCCATCTCAAACTCCGAAGCCCGAAAGCTGGCCAGAAGCTTTCGACCCTCTGGCCCCACGGAAATCTTGATGAAATAAATGCCCTGGCGCCTTCACAAAAGCGTTGCCAGCTCGAATGGATTTGGCCTTGCATGGGAAAGGCAGCTGCGGCTTGCGGCTTGGACAAAGTTGAGAAACCCTAGACCGAACATCCGAAACTGTGGAGCTGAAGGCCTCACTCGAAGCCCAAGAACGGTTTCCCAGCAAGAGTTGGGCAGAAGTTTTTTCAGAAATGGTGTCTTAAGTGAGGGTTGCTTCGCTTCCGAACACATTGTGGCTGGATGTCCGAGCACGATTGAAGTTGAACTGTTGCCAGTCCTGGTTATGCCTTGTGACACTGCGGCTGAAGGATGTGAAAAGCTACACCTTGCCACCTTCGGGAGCACAAGGACTTCTAGAGGCAGTAGTTTGAAGGTCGCCATTTGGCAACTAATGTGGCGTAACTGAATTTTTTTGGGTCATGGTGTTGCGGCAGCCCTCAGCCTCGAATCCAGGGATTGGGTTGTCCAGTCCTGTCAACGAAGCCAAGCCTGAAGCCTGCCTGGCGACCTGGGGTTTCAGCCTTTGCAGAACAAGCCCCTAAGCAGTTAATGCTCCGTTCCATCTTGAGCCAAAGATGACTTGACAGCCGAAAACTTGCATTATCAGACATACTACTAGTACCACACATGGAAAATATGCGTAATTCCTCAGCTCCTCTTCTGACATGGAAGAATCTGTATATTTACTGCACAAGTGGCTAACCAGGCTGCGTGGTGAGAGGCAACCATGGACCTACCGTCGATGCCGGGCCATAGAGGCATAAACATCCCAACCAAGAGGCGCGTCACGCCTTCAAGACAATGGTCATCATACCACGATGCTCCGCAAGGTACTAAGGCAGTGGCTTAGCTCCCTATCCTGTCAGCAACCAAACCTCATCTTCAAGGTGTCTGGAAGGCGCTGAGTGGCGATGGACAACAAATTCAATGCTTTGGTGAAAGGATCTCCTCTCTGCTCGTCAGTTATGATGTACGAGAATGGGATGCTTACATTAAAGGTCACCAACTCGCAGGTTGACGCCACGGTTACCTGTTTTGGCTAGCTAACGACGCTTCGACGAGCATCCCATCCGGATCATGTATACGCCAGAGTATCCTCACGCGCGCGAAGACAGATACTTGGTATGAGTGTCTCCCATACTTCGAGACTTGGAGCATCGGCAGAGCACCGTTGAAGAGAGCTCCACTTGGCGACACGAATGCGGCCTCAGTGCTGCTCCTCGAAACAACCTTTTGACAGCGACTTCTCAACGAAAGAACCGCAAAGTGGAAGGACATTGAAAGGCTAACACATATCCACCGGTGACCGGTGTCGACACAACCGCCAAAATCCGAATCGCAGTATAAGGCTAGATGCATCTCTGACGGAGGATCATGAATCGACATGATCAGGTCATGATCAATGGAGTTGGCGACGCAATCAAGGAGACAACTGGCATGATACATGGGATGCCAATTTCTTGACAGCAACCAGAGTGTGTGTGTGGGGTCTGCAGAGCCTTGCATTCACTTCAGGCGCATATGCACATTTATTGTAAGAATGCACGACTTCATTCAAATGCAACAAAAATTGAGAATTATTGGATGAGATGCAGCAGTGCATGTGGGACGCGGTCCCTTCCGGAGAATCTAGGGCCAGCATCGACAAACTAACATTGGATGGAGGTTATTTATTGTATGGTTCACGCAGGGTCACAACTTGTGCAGGTGTTGAAATTGCTTTACACTGCAGACATAAAGCTCGTGCGCAACAAGTTCGTGTGCTCGACCATCATTTGATGTATGTGGACGTGAAGAACGGTAACTGCACCATCCGGCTTGTGTCCGTATACACGCCCCAGGCTGGCTATCCGATCGACGATCTACGACGCATGTACGAACAGCTACCGTTTGTTCTTGAAGATGCTCGTCGTCGCGGCTTCGCGTGCATGGTTGGGGAAGATTTCAATACGCAGCTGGGCATTGGAACGTGTGGCGATTTGCTTGTGCAAACTGTGTCAAACCTATGGCATTGCAGTGTTGAACAGGAGCTCACCTGTGCAAGCATCCTAATTATAGACATTCGAAAGCAGTATGGGCATCAGCAGGCGTATTGATTTTTGCTATGTCATGTTTTTCTTGAGTGCGCAACACTTCGACCTAGGCTCCGAATGGATGCATGGAGGATGAACCATGTCGCAAACCACGTCTAGCATGTCAACGTTGTCGACGCGGATGGCACCCGACTGCCCCAACAAAGACATTGTACGAATCACTGGCCGATGATTGCTGCGAAAAATCCAGACGCTTTCGAAGCTTGAAGACGGTGTTGCACATTGCGTAAAACAGGCAGAAAGTCGCACGCAACGATCCACTGATGCGAAGAAACCTTGGGAACGTGAGGATTTTCGCCCTGCTTCAACAACGAAGGCAATGCAGATCTGCAATTATGGAGCGCGCACGACTTTCCAAGCTTGTTCGGAAACATTTTCGTTGTCGCGGTTACGACGTAACGAGAAGCTGAACGAGATCCTTAGCGAGTTTTCCAGCTTTAATCGTCTTCATGCTGTTCAGGACGATGGCAGAGAGGGACACAGTTGTTCGATGCAACCTTCCCCGGATGATTGCGCTGATTTGTTGGAGAACATCTTTTCGACCGATGATGTCAGTCACTTCATTGCCTTTCACTTGCCCGCAGCCGTGTGGTGACAAGATTGCTGCATTCGATATCGCTGAACTCCAAATTGGCTTTGGCTTAGGAATGGTAAGTCTGCAGACGGCGATGGCTTGGTCTTGGAGATGTTCGTTCATGCTGGCAGTGTGTTACATCAGTGCTTACTCAGCATGTACAACCACATGCTACGTGAACATGTTTGGGATCTGAAGTGGCGCCATACCGTTTTCAATGTGCTTCCTAAACCTGGTGATGCTTCAGCGGCTTCGAACTGGCGCCCGATCGCGACATTGAACGTGAATTACAAAATTCTCTCGAAGATGTTGTGTTCACGGATGCAACCGCTGCTGGAAAGTTACCAGTCACCCGACCAAGTGGGTTTCGCCCAAATCGTGGGACTGATCATGCTTTTGCAGTGTTTGACACCATATGTGGCAAATCCGTTGAGTGGAACTGCAATATGTGGCTTCGCATGGAACACGACGCATTGTTTGATGCACTTGCGAAGCAAGGCGTCCCATCTTCGTACACACAGCTATTAGCTATTGAAGGCATTGTGTATGGGTCAAACAGGATCTGTTCACGGCAGCCGCAGATTTCGCATCATGTGTGGAGTCAAACACGGTGATGTTTTGAGCCCGTTGCTTTTCAACGCCGGATTTGAAGCAAAGATACAATCCTGGAAATCCGCATCGCAGACTGCGGTATTCACATGGGCCATATTGAGCATTTGACGAATATTCGCTTTGCAGATGACCTGATGGTTTACAGCAAATCGTCATCTGAGTTGGCCTACATGGAAGTGTTGTCGGAAAAGCTTAAAGTTGGTTTGCAACTCTACCCGCAGAAAACCAAAAATTTGACGACGACGGAACTTGCATCGCCAACATATCTGGATGTGCATGGGGGCATGATTTCGGCTTTGCGCGGTAAAAATCAACATCCTTACCTCACACGTTTAGTGTGTGGCAATCTCCATTAGCGGGCGGCCGTGGAATATTCACACGGTATATTCGTGTTGCAAGGCACACATGTCATATTTACATCGGCAGAGCTTGCTGCACAAGCATGTCTCATTGAAGAACAGGTTGAAGCTGTTTCAATCCGTTGCGACTGCGGCGGTACTGTATGGACTATCAACTTTCCGCTTACTGACAAACAGTTTGCTGACCTTGACGTTGTTCAACGTCGTGTGCTGCGGTCCACTGTTGGTTGGCGACGTGTGGATGGTGAGGAGTGGGTGGTCACGACGAGAAGGATGAACTCTCAGGTCTCCTACGCTTTATGCCAACACCCCATACCCAATTGGACGAAGCTGCTGCAAAGTGGTGAATTCACACAGGCTTCACGACATGCGAACCAACTCGGATGGCACATTCATGCCACGAAATGGTTACCATCAGAAAATGGTGGCATAAGTTCAATGAGAAGCCGAGCCGAAAGCCTGGAGTTGCCGCTACACGTTGGGATGAGGATTTAAACATGTGCGCTGCGACTCACATTGACAAAAATAGTTGGATCGATTGTGCTGCATCGTCGCCCGAATGGCGCGCGTTGCAAAGTCTGCTCATATCTTGGGCGTGCATATGCTTTTCCTGGCCTGCCCCATGTCCTTTTCGGACCGTAGTCTTGGACTCGAACGAGCGCAATGCAAAAGCAAAGAGGGCTCCTTTTTCAACCACCTCAAACAAATTCCGAACTTTTTTGCTGCGGACTTGTCTGTCAGAACGTAAGATTTGCTTGTCTCTGAATTCTTCAGGATGAGAATCCAAACTCTGCGGAACGTTAGGCAATGCCGCCATATCCTCAGTAACCCCCCCTGAAAGGTCATCTAGCTTGCTAGCCTTCGCTTGACTAAAAAAGCTTGGGGCTTGCTCACCAATGCCAGTGGCGTACTGACGGTTTCTTCAGTGCAATGCAAATGGAGCTTTGCTATACTTTGAAGGGTCCGCGACGAACACAGCAATGCAGCGTGCACAAGGACAGCTTTCCAGAATATAGTCGTTGTCGTACGGCATAATTAATCTTTGCTTCGAAGCCGAGGTTCTGCGTTGCAGGTACGCAATGGAAGTGCCTGAATACTAGAGCTTTCGCCGATCCCAACGGCGACCGGCGGCCGCGTCTGCCGCCCATTCGATGCCAGAGGCCGGGCCAGCTGAGGCTGCAGGGGCGCACATCAAAGGCGACAAGCACAACAACGGCTTCGCAACCGCCCCACGTAGTTTGTCCTACGGTGCACCCTTTGCTTTGGCTTTAGGCTTTGCGGCAAGGGCCTTGGAACGGAACTTACAATCATCTCAGCTGAGGGCAAGCATCTGGAAGAAATTGCAAGGAGTCTTGGCTTTCTCGGCGTCAGTCATCGCATTGGCCTTAGCTTCAGGCTTTGCTCTCGACTGCGCATTAGGAGCCGGCGATGGCTCCGACTTCGGCGGGGATGTCTTGGGAGGAGCTGGCGGTGGGGAAGCCCTTGGTCTTACCCTCTCGGGTCTTATAACAGGAGATGTACGTTAAGCGGGGGAGAGGCTTCAGTCGCACCAGAAGCCGACGCTAGTTGCAGAGCAGAAGGCTTGCGGAATTCAGGAGGTCGATGCGCACGGAGCAGCAGAACGAAGCCTTGAATCTCACGAACCTTGATCTGATTCTTGACCCCATAGTCTGTTTCAGGTGACATGTCATAGCATTATTATGATGCGATCGGCACTCCTAAAGCGCTGCATCGAGCTCTTGGTAGGTTGCTCGTTGCAGCATGAGTTCTGACTCAACTCCACTTAGCTACTTGAACCTGCTTTAGCTTCAACGAGTTGCAGCTCGTCCAGACACTTGAGGAACCGAAGCTGTTCCCGATGTTGATCCACAGTGCTACCTGCTACCGGCTTCAGCAATAGTGTGCCCCATTCATGGAAGCATGAGGTAACACCCACCCCACTGAGCTGCTTCATCTGCCGGCAACCAAAACTTCCAGTGGCGATGCCGACTGGTTCATCTGATTCTGGTCCACAGTTTGTGTCTTTGGAGCGCTTGGTGGAGGAGCCCCGGGTGGAGGTGCCGCAGCCGGATGGAGCGGGTTGAAGCCCAAGGGTACACGCCAAAGTTTCTGAGGCAGGTGAGTTTTGCTTCTCAGCAAGGCTGAACTGGTGTCAAAAGGGCACCTGATCATTTAGGACCAGGATGAGCTGTAGGAACCAATGAATGACCTTCTGGTTCGGCAACACGCTGATGATGAACTCCTCCGCTGCTTGAACTTGTCTTGAAGCTCAACTTCAACTTCGTCGTCGTCCTCCGTTCCTTCCTCAACGACCTCTTCTTCGTCCGACCCTACCAAAGATCAAAGGACGATGGGAGCCGTCGCTATGATATGCGGGAGCATTTTCAAGGGAGGCTTACTGGTTGTGGAGTAGTTTCTGGGGCTTAAGTTGAAGAATTGCGCATACTTATTCTCCATGTATAATAGTATGTTTGACAATGCAAGATTCCACTGCTAATGACTCTTTAGCTCAAGATGACAAGTTGCGTTTAGTTGCAGGGTTTGTGTGCCCCTTTGTTCGTTCTCTGGCCTCCTCTGTGTTCGGTTCGGATACCTGGCAATCAGCCGTGGTTCTTTCGGGTTCTTGCGTTCATGGTTCAACTGTAGTTGATGTCGACACTGCTCCTAAGATTGATTCCTTCGGGAAAAACAGCAGGCCAAAAGCGGCTGTTGGGCTTGCAGTCCTTTACGGTTTGCCCCAAAGACGGCCTCGGTTGTGAAGATCAGCGGCGACGTCTGCGAGGCAGGAGAGGAACCTTCAGTGGCAACTTACGGCACCCTCGGCAGTTCTTAGTTTGCAATTCCGTTTTTCCGAGCTGAAAGGTGTTGAGATATAGGGCTCATGCCACTTAGGATGTGGATCGGCAGCATCAGTGTTGTAGTGTGATAACATCTCGCTTTAGATTGAAACGGGAGCTCTGCCAAAGTGCTCTCAGTTAGGGTTTAGGGCTGGGCCTAGGACAGACTCGGGCGGGAATGGGGCAGGGTCGGACAAACCCTCATAAGGCGAAGTTCGCCCCGCAGCTGTAGCTCCAATTTGAAATCATCTATCAAACAACCCAACAGTAGGTTGGCCCAACCTCGAGACATGCCCCTGCGCCCCCAACAAACACCCTCCACCCGGACGGCCTGACGCCGAGTTGAAGAACCACGTGCCATGGCGCATCGAGAACTTCGCTGGATGGCCTGGGCTTCGGATCCCATAAGCGGGAAGCTGTTCAGCTTTTGGGATTTATGGCTTCGCGTTTTTCAGGTTAAGGGATTCGAGCCGTGCCCTTTGTTTGGGATTCAGAGCCTCAAGTGCTGGGATGCCAAACCAGCCATAGTTGGAGTGTAGATTGTATATTCTAGGGTCCCGAGGTGGCGCACGCATCCACATGCAGGTGCATATCGATACAAAAGACTTAAGGCCACATGTAGGCATAGACAGGTAGAGAGACCAATAGATAGATGTCTCTTTGGTTGGGAGAACAGCCTTAGTGTGAGACCCTCGTCTCCGGCTGGTCCGAACCAGGCCCTGGAGCCGAGGCTTCGGGGTTTGTCTGCCGCCAAAAATAAACCTAAACTGCACGAGCCATCATGCCAAGTCGCCTGATTGCCATGGCATGCTTCGTATCTCCGAGAGTGACCTGGAACTCAAGGTTCACACTCTAGCTTACTGCCTCATGCTGGAAGGCTCTGGGCGTGACATGTCGTGACGCGTGTTTCAAGGGTGCACCCTGTTCAGAGTACATGCACCTCTCCGTCTTGGCCAGGATATGTGAAGCCGAATCAGCCCTATATTCTTCCCTGGGAAGATGGCACCTCGAGTTTACTTCATTCTTGGGAGCCGGAGAACCAGAAACATTCTCAACCCAAACCCCCTAAGTCGAGGCCATCAGCATGAAGTGCCGGGACTGGCGGGATTACTCCAACCCCAAGTCTTACAGAAAGTCAGTCTATCATGTCTGTCCATACACCGCTCAGAAAGTCTACCCACAACCTCTGAACCCAATTGTACCGCACCGCCCTCAAACTCCGAGCCCTAAACCCCTACAGACCCTCCGCATGCAGCTCCGGGGACCAGGAGGCAGTCGACCACAGAGGGGCATTGCGCTTCCTCAGCGAGGAGATGGCTTTCAGCTTCACCCATAAAGCCATGCTACCCCCATGGAAACTGATATAGCAATAGAGCTTATGCCACCGTACCTACTCTGAGCCCGAGGCCCTTGTAAACCGGCCCTAGACCCGCATAAGACTGGAATCTCTAAACCGCTTCAGGCATCGATGCCCTGTGACCAAGCTGCAGGAAGAAATCGTCGACACCGGTATGCTTCCGCGAGTCGGGGACGTTCCCCGCCACGTAGGCCTTGGCGGAGATCAGGACGGTTAGGATGTTCGGGCCTGTGGTCTTCTGTTGTGAAACTCGGAGCGAAAGCAGTGCGAGGCTGGTGAACGCGTTGATGTTGACTCTCGTGTAAAGGAGCCGTTTCTCAGGTTTCTCAACCTTAGCACCTGCTAGGAGGAGCTTCACCCAGAGCCTGCAGGCCTAAAACCACTTCGAGGTTTTCTGGACTCTGAATCGTTGAACCCCTGCGTATCCGAGCCCCCAGCAAGCCCTGAGCCCAGAGGATTTTTGAGTCCCAGCGGCCACTCCAGATGCACTCACTTCCATGTCGGCGACCACATCCGTCCCTCGGGAACCTTCCTTGGCCAGGGGCTTGTAACTCATGCTCCGGTCCGCTTTGGGCCCGTGGCAGTCGCAGCAGATCTCGTGTCGGGTCGAAGTTCCCCACCCGAGCACCTCCGCAATATCGGCCAAGATTCCATCTCCGTCCACTGAAAGACGCCACCGCTTGTGAACTTGGTCACATAGATGTCCGACTTCCCCAAGGACGTGTGCCCATCCAGGGCCCCTGAGTTTCTATAAATGAACTGGCCCATTGACATGCTCTGGAACGTCGAATGGCAACACTCGCAAGCAGCTCGCCACATCAGCACAAACAGCGGCGGAACTGGGGTTGTCCCAAGGCTTGTTAACAAGGGGGCTGCAGGTGACGCCACCGGTCCTGAGTAGGGCAGTAGGGCTCCCATATTCCCAAGATAGCCTCGTGCCCATCAGCCGAATTCAAAGTGTGAAGCAACCTCTTCCGAAGATGTTGCTCAAGAAAACCTCCTGAAGTCCGGAAGAAACGGGCTGACGTCGGTCCTGCAGTGCTGCCGGCAACGAATATGTCCTGTCCAAGCAGACCACCAAGACAAGCTTGCAGCGACAGGCATCCGGAGCGATGAAGGTTCACAAAGGCGGTCGTGGCATCGAGCACAGGAACAACATGGAGAAACGATGACTGCGAAGAGCTACATTCACGGATGGGCAGACAGACAACATGAGCGCAGGTCGCACGACAAAAACAGGTCAAGCTGTCCACAAGCCGGAAGTCCTTACGACTGGCTCGTAGTGGATTTTGGCACGGGGAACCAACTACCCCAGCAACCAACAGCATACTCAGTAGCTCAGCCGAACACCGCTGCAATTCCTCCCAGACCCAGTCTTCAAAACCAGGCCGCCAGGCTAACTGCACAAGATTACAGAGGGCGATGCAGCCAAAAGTAGCCTCGAAGGAGGAGCACCGTTGTGACGACATCAACAGAGTTGCCACTGTCAGTTCGAAGAGTTGCTATTGGGCGCTGTAACTATCAGCCTTCACGGCTGAAGGGCCACAGCGAGATGATTGTGAAAGGAGGTTAAACATTTTTCATGCACCTTGGAAGTCGGTCTACCAATTAAGTGTGGAAGGGAATGGAAAGACTGCACCTTCTCTGCTTGTCCCTTGACTGAGACCGTCCAAAAGCGCAGAGTCTGCTCTGCACATGCGAAGCCAGGCCAGACCAGTCGAAGGAATCGCTGCACAGCTTACAAAGAGCATCCGTCCTTGTTGTCGTTCAGCTGTACGCTTGCCACAGTCTCGTTCTCGGAAGTGCCTCTCTGCACCTCGCGGATCGGCCACCACTACGTTCGTTAACGGCCACCCCCGCCAAAAGAGAGTGCACGGATCGCCTGACACTTCTGCAAATCTCAAGTCTCAAGCTTGATTCCGTGGTCAGGGTGTCCGATTGGTGTAGAGTTCTGCAGAAAGGCCACGAAGGATGCCGGTGTCGGGGATTTCATGTCGTGTGGCCATGTGGGCGCTGTGGGGGCATGTGCTTTACGATTCAATTTGGGCTTTCAGTCTTGACAAATGCAGCATCCATAACTTATGTGACAAAGGCTGGTCTGCAGATCAGCATGTGAGAGCGCAAGCAACCGCTCGCCTGTTCAAGCACACCAGCCAACCCTCAAAACTGGAGCCTGCAATCTCCAAACTCAGCGCATTCATCCCAAACCGAGCAATTGGCTTTGCAAAGCGAGTTGCCAAGAACTTACGGTCGCCACTGGTCGAATACTTCGCCAAGAAAATGTCGAAGCCTCCTGAGAAGCGGGAACCGATGGGTTGGCGGCCTGATCACTTGAAGAAACGCTATCCTAGGCTACGGGCTAAGTCTTGCTAAGTGTGCCCTCTGCACACATGACGCGTCTCCTGAGCTTGTCGCTGCGTCGAAGGCCCCGGAGGTCTTACCAGCCAGGATGATGTTCTTGTCCTCGTCCACCTCCGCAAGCCCCCTTTGAAGGTGCTTCACGGGTGGATCAATTAAGGCTTGCGAATCTCGCATGAACACTCAATGTCTTCGGAAGTATATCTGCCAAACTGGTCCAAAGCCCAGTCCAAAGTTGGCCCGCCCAAATTGCATGTTCTGTCCCAGGACATCTCGACTGTAGAAGAACATGTATGCTACACGTACAGACAAACACATGACCCTTTAACAGATCGGTGAAAATCTGCACAAGATGCAGCGTGGGGGCCGTTGGGTTTCATGGTGTCGCATGGGTGACATGCAGCACGCATCTTTTCTCCATCGGCATGGTAACCCTACAACGCTAGATCTTACAAGATACTACCCTGAACCAGAACCCTCCTCTAAAGACTATGCCAAAGAAGTCCCAAACACACTGAAGTCTCCAAAGCTTGGGGCTGCCGGGGCCTCCATGCCACCAAACCGTTCGGTGCCAGTTGTGCCCAGCATCTTGCTCCACTCCAAGCCGCCAACCGTCCCATATTTCAACCTGGACTCCGAAACCCCGAATCCAACCCCAAAACGCGTGCTTTGGCAGCTTGACTGCGTTTGGAGCTTGCGTGGTCCCGCAACAGAACCTAGTGCTCAACTTGAACCCCCACAAGGCATTGACAAACTCAGACTCACCAATATGATCATGATGAGTTGTGTCAATGTCAGATCGAATGTCACGCACAACAGGGTGGTCCTAGTGTTCTCACGAAGGGTCCGCAACTCACTCAAGCCACCAATAACGTTCAAAGCGATTGAAACACGGGACTCAATCAAGCACACGGAACTCCTCACGGATATCGAAACGGGCCAAGCCGTCAACAACCTGCTGGGTACGAAGGACCTCACCGGCAACACGCTGCAGTTCCTCAACAACCTCTCTCAAATCCTCTTGCCGAAATCCATGCTGTTCCTGAGGAATGCCTGAAGGTACAAGGGGTGAATCGTGAGACATGTTAAACTGAACAAAGGGGCCAGGACGCATTCAAGGGGCGATCGAGCAACGCACGCGGCGCGCAATCACTGGCAATAATCGGGGCGAACGCGTGCGAGGGCAATGCCTGCAAATCCGTTTGCTCGCGAACTTCATCTCCAGGACCGTGCAACAGCGAACGCGCTTCATGCGAAAGGGGCGACGCAACATGCAACTGCAAAGGCGAAGGCAATGCGCGTCTTTCGACACCAGAGTCGGAACAGGAATGACGCAATCGGGCATTCGAAAGAATGACCTCATCGGTAACAACCGTCCCATCCGGGTAATCGTGATCCATCGAGGTCAATCAACCTCACTCAACGGGGCCAGGGGATGCCAGGAACAGAAGTCAGCCAGACCGACCAATGTCTGGAACGACAGATGGACGCACACAAAGGCAATGCAAAGCAATCGAATGGTAGCTACCAGCCGTACAGCAGTACGGCTGATAACCTGCGAAATAGCAGGCAAACCTACTGAGACAGGTCCACAAAGGCACTCAGGGCAGAGGCGGGTCAGGTCAGTAGTACCACTCAACAAGGCAAGCAATGTCAAGGGTGGTCAGGAGATAAAGCCTAATGCCGTAGTGATAATAGACAGTGCAACAAGGGGAACGAACGCCCACGTTCTTTTCCCGCACTGAAGACTTCTAGTCTAGCCCTTGATCAAAGATCACGGCGGTGAAGGGTGGTGAGACTACATGGCAACATGGTTAGCACGCAAGCTAACATGTCTGTGGCAGATCACAGCTTCAATCCACAAGTGAAGGGGATTCTGATCTACTCGGTAAGGAACGTCTGAACATGCCCTGTGTATGGGCCCAGGGGCAGAAAGACATCGTAGCCGCCGGCGTTCGTAGCTCCATCGAACGCTCCCTTTGCGTCCCCAGCGACGTAAGCGTTGCCGTCGGCATCCACCCTGAATTGTTGAGGGGTGGCCATACCCTGCAAGCCTTAGTTCAGATTGGTCTGCATGTAGAGATCGTCTACACATTTGCATGCTTTCGATATGCTCGCTCGAGGCCGAAGGTACAGCCGGTACAGCGGTACAGCGCAGATCGAAGGGGTCACACACACAAACCCTACATGACGCGGATGAGGTCGGAACCGGTTTGCGCTGTCCAATCAAGATGGCCTGGCAGTACACCATTGACACCCCGTGCCCGCTAGGTCGCTAGGTGGGTTGACTTCATGGGCACACCTGGCCTTCGAGAGTCCACTTTTGAAGGAAGATGTCCCCGTTTGGGCCAGCTGCCGTGTCAGAGAGCTTGCCCCAGGTCATTCCCATGAGGTAGACCTCATGATTCATGGCACGCTCGCCTGCCCCATACCCCAAGCAGATAAGGAGCAGGAACGGTTGGGCTCAGGACTTTGTAGACCCCAGACATGGTGAGAATAAAGGGAGAACCTGAAATGAAATTTCTGTCCAGGAGCATGGGAGGACGCCAACTCCATTTGATAGAGGTGGTCCTCTTCTTTGGAACCAGCTTGCCTGGTCCAAAGCCGCTTTCCGTTCTCATCCACTTTCATCAAGAAGGGATCTGCGCCGCCGTTACCTGCTCGTGGGATCGGGCTGTTGGAAGCGGAGTCTGTATGTCTTGCGGCGTTCTTAACGATTCATATCCTGCAAGGCCGACTGCACGCGAGAAGCCTCGGGGGCCGAACGTTCATGAGCGACTGACACTATCCCTCCCTCAATGGCACATGAGGGGGATGGGTATGGGCGAGCAAGCCCAGCCAAGAACCCACACCTCACATCGCTGCTGCCACCCCAACAAAAAATCCAGCAGTACTGCTTCGATCTTTCTTGTGCTGCCCAAACAATCTACAAAAAGCTTGATACAAGGTCCGATAACCCGGAAGCCACAACGCTGCAAACCCCATGGCTCCCCGCACCTGGATTCGACTCCTGCATAGCACCAAACGTTTTACCAGCCACATAGATGCTACCTGGACGGGCTTTCGTGTTGGACGCGCAGCTTCCAAAAGACTGTCACCAGTAGTTAGGCGCACCTCAAACCTGCGCAGGCAGCAGACCCAGAGAAAACGGCTACCGAGCCAACTGTGGGGACCAAATCGAGCCAGGAACTTTGCAGCATATGCCTCACTCGTTGAAGCGCCAATGTCGGGACCACAACATGACTTTCGACAGCCATAAGGACACCTCTGGCCCCAGCCGGCGCTCACGGCTGCGTGCGGAACAGGCGCTGCCTTTCACCTTGAGCTGAAAGGCAAAGTCATCCTTCTCGGTGCCGATCTGTGTCGTCCAGAGAACCTTTGAAGTGGCTGCAGGCTTGAGGCGGCTTGAGGTTGTAGCCATGGACAACATGTTCCAACACCTCGGACTTGCCACTTTCCAAAGCATCCTTGGAGCATCGAGCCCTAGGCCCTAATCCAAAACTCTCAAAACACTGGATAGCCAGACGTGGGCTGGGAACATGAAATCCACCAAGAAGACTCGCTGTGTGAGGCCGTGCGGCCTTCCCGTAGGAGCTGATCTTCATAATGAAGATGTCTTGGCCACCCGCCGGCTTGTTCCACTTGCCGTCGGTGTCTCCCAGCAGGATGACCTCTACGCCAAGCCAGGGCCAGCCCGGACTTGAACTACAAGGAATTGGGGTCCTTTACAGGTGCGAGGTCCTACTGGCTGCACATAGCTGCCCAATGTCCTTCAGTTTTTGGGATCACCGTCCCAAGGTCCCAAGAGGTCCCAAGCCCTCGAAGCTGTCGGGAGGCGTTCCCAAAGGAATCCAACTCCATCGCGCGGAGCTGATCATTGCCGTTCATGGATCCTTTCTGCACCTCGTTGTGAAAGAGAGAGAGAGAGAGAGAGAGAGACCGAGAGCACAAGAGAGAGGAGCAAAGTGAGAGCGAGCTTGCAAATGCCGATGAACAAAAATCGTGATGTATTGCACTGTGACCTGCGGTCGGGTCCGGAAGACCGAGCAGGTCCCAAGCCCTGAACCCTACTTTTGTGTTCCTGAAACACACTAGGCAATGAACGTTCCCATGGCTCGGCTATGGATGGCCTTCGCCCGAGACGCATTGGACCACGGACATCTGTGGCTGTTGGCCACATCCAGGCAGGGTTTCAAGTTCTGGCGGGTTACAGTCTTTCTTTGGCCTCCCGCCAATTCGCTCTCGGGATCAGGAGCTAACAGCTAACAGCCAACCTTTCTCTCGCTGTCAGATACATACAAGCCCTGTAAGAAGGTTCATGAGGGCAAGATAGCTGCCAATTCGGCTGCGTGTTTCCGGCTTTTTTATTGTTAGTGCTTTTCGTGCTTGTGATTTCATGTCCAGCAAAAAGAACATACCTTCAAAGTGCCTTTGACGATAGGCTCTATTGAAAAAGAATATTCATGCTAACACTTGCTGACACCCATAGCAGAGCATCCATGCCAGAAATAGCCTAGAGCGTGCGATTTGTGATCGATTTGTGATCAGAGTCAGAGCATCCGCCTCGGCTTCTAATGAAGTCAAGCCTTCGGAGCTCTCGCGTTCGTTGCTCCCCCTTAACCCTTAACACATCTACGCTCTTTCTTAAAGTTGCTTTATGTAAAGACGTCTTCCGTGTCTAAGGGCTACCCATTCTTGTCGACCAGGCTCTGCGCGTCACTACGGGCGAGGGGAACGTATCGCCCAAAGTCTTCCACCCTCCCAAACTTCCCAAACGCTTCACCCATCCCTAAACATGCACTTTTATAGCAAACAAAAGCCATAGTTCCTGCGCTTTCACCTAGACATGGCACCGTCCACAGTACCGCCCCTCCGTGCAGGAACTGCTTCACGAACACATCCACACCTCAGGACAGCAAAGTTCTAGGCTGCGAGGGGTTGCGAGGGGCTTCAGGGTTCCTGCCCGAAGGGGTCTGGGGCATCTCTTCCAAACGTCTAGGGCTGAAGGCACGGAGGGTGCATTGCGATGCGGCTTGCACAAGCCTTCCGGCGGTTTTTGAATCCTGCAGGAGGGGCTGCTTCGGCCGAAAGCACAGGAAGCCCAAAGGTCTTAGAGAGCCTCTTGAGGATACGCTTCTGAGCATCACGGGTTTTACAAGCTCATAGGTAAGGCCCCAGGCCACCTAGTGAATCTTCCCCTTGGTGCGGGCGCTCATGATCCGGAGTGTGACTGAGCCCGCAGGCAGGGTGGAGGCTGGGATTTCCCGTCGAGCTGCCACCGTGGAATGACTGGCCGTCAACCTGGGAGGAAGTCCTGCAGGAGTGCTTCCCTGCAACTGGGGCTTGCGGCTGTGGCGGGGGGGTTGTCTAAGGGTGGCCTTACATAGGGTCTTGAGGCTCGGTGGAAGCTTAGATGTTGCGGGTCCGGGTAGCCTCTCTGGCAGGCTGCGGGGCTTCAGCTGCGGCGTCTCATGCACGGTTGCGACACAATTCGAGTTTGTGTGCGTGAAGGATGTAAGTGCATGACATCGCTTGTCCGTGCCGAACCTCAAACCCGAAACCCATTGCTCCTTCCGGCCAGATACACGTGACCTTTCCAGTCGCTGCGCACGGCCACTGCGGAGTTCACGCCCAAGTGGCCATCCTTGTGCCTGAGATTCATAAGATTTTGAGGGCCGCTACCGCTGATGGATCGTGATGGATTTCCAAACGCTAGGCGTATACAGCAGCTTGTCTGCTCTGGCAGACTACAGCACAATCTCAATCTCAAACTTCGTTGTTGTCGTTGTTATTGTTGTTGGGAAGAAAAGATGCTCCCGCATAATCGATCTGTTAATGCTTATGCTTAAAGCATGAGAAAATATATTAGCAAATCGAAAAGACTGTGAAGTTATGAGTTGCGATCCAAATGTTGATAATTCGGACCGACCAACATAAATTGCAAGCCTTGCTGATACTTCCAGTTGCTTGACTTGGTGGGTTGCATACTAATAATACATTCAAGCGTGTACTTCAACTTTCCGTAATACGGGCTGGTCTTACTTTGTTGCAGCTGTATCCGGGGACGTCTACTGTTGCCTGTTCAAGTTCTTTATCTTTCCGGCCCTGTACAACGAGCCACCGTCTGTAAAGTGCGGGTGGGCGCTGGCGAGCTCGGCGGGGCATTGGGTGGGCAATAGATTGCGGCGCTTTGCTTCTAACTCTCGCCAAACCGAGTCTCGTGTAGCTGTTGCGGGCAGTCTTTCTCAGAGTTGGCATGAGTGTTGACAGAATTTACAACCAAGATAATTTGTGAGCAGTATTACGTTCAGGGAAGCGCTCCAAACTCCAAAGGGGGTCTTTCCAGGTATGCGGCGGTCTGGGGTGCGTTGGGAGAGTCGGCAGCTTGGGAGCGTAGACTTTGCCTGTCTGATGCTGTCTACTTTGACTTCAGACTGTCACATGTTTAGACTTACCAAAGACCCCCAAGTAAAGGTTGATGAATTAATCGTGATGGTTTGTAAACCTTGTTCAGCTAAACACAACAACCTGAACAGTGCATTAGCTAAGTTGCATGTAATGAATACCGATGCCCCGGAGTTGCAAGCAAACAATATGTTGGGTCTTACAAACTGAATAGTTGCAGAATTAGGGTCGCTGCATGGCACATAGCCCGCAGTTTGCCCGAAGGCTTCAAGCATTTATACCCCAACTCTAATGCCCAGGTTTCCCGTGTTGGAGGCTTTCAGGTTCCCTTATAATACCCAGTAGGGAAGCACGTATGGGCCTTGTAGAAACTTAGGACCAAACTCCACGCAAGCTCTTTCCAACATGCTTTGACGACCCTGGTAAAGCCCTTCACCATGGTAAGCCCTCTGCAGGCCCCGGTATTCCTAAAAACACCCTGCCTTTCTCAAACCCGACTAAGGCCCCTTCAACCTATCATAAACCAGCAAGGCCCCATATTCCCATAAACGCCTGAATGCTTTCCCTAATTCAATACTACTACGTATCAGATTGTCTTGAAAGCATGTGATATCAACCATCCTCACAAGCTCAACATTGATTATGATGAGAGTCTTGCAAGAGCGAGTAACACAACTAGGTCGTATATGAAAGGAAGGAGACACAGATACAGTGTTGTTGTATAAACGCTCAAGCCATAGGTTCCTCTCTACCCCGAGCATGCGTAACTGGGCAACCGCAGCAACCTTCCACCCCAGACCTTCCGACCCAGGCCATGACACGCCCACTCGGCACCATAGACGAAGTTCTGCCAGCGGGTTTCGAAAGGGAAGGATGCATCTTCCAAGATGCCTGCAGGGATCTTGGAGGAGTGTCTTCCTACATCGGTATGCGACTGAAATGAGCTCGGAGCTGAAGAAAACTGAGCACTGGCTTGCAAACTCTACAATCCCTTGAAGCCGAAGGAACTTGCTTAAAGCCCGGATGCAAATCTGACTGCCGGCATTCTCCCACGTGCTGGAGTAGTCCTGGCAACATCCAGAAGCGGTTCGTGGCTATTTCTTGTCTGCTGGGCTTCCAAACAGCCAACCTTTTTGGTTTTCTGAGGCGCGAGATGCTCCGGAAATCTCATTCCGTCTCACTCTATCTGATAGCCCGCATCACCGTCCCATCTTGTTGCCAGGGCCACAGGGCCACAGCAACAAAAACAGCAACAGCAAGAGTAGCAAGAGCATGACTCATTCCAGACTTGGAGGGAAGCCCGTGCTTACCTGGCTCGCATCAAGCAATCGCACAGCCATGCGCCCTGATGTTGTTGAACCAGGCCAAACAATAGTTAGCACAGGTTTCTGCACTTCATCGCATATCACCTTGCTCTATTGGAATGACAGCTGCAGAGTCGGAGTGACGAGTCGTCGGCAGCATCCTAAAGCATGAACGTTAAACCGTTAAACCGACTCTCCTCTCTAGCAACACCTCGCCTCGCGGCTTTCCAGGTTCTAGGACTTTAGGCGGTGCTCACACGTCCAAGCCTTGATCACCTTCGCCACCTCTTCCTTCTTCTGCGCCGTGAGCTGAGCGGATGTGTGGCAGCGGGGCGCCACCTCTGAGCACTTGCAAGGGTGAAGGGTTTCTGAGGAGGCTTTAGGGTCCTTCACCCTGACTCCCAAACCCGAAAACCCAAATCCAGTCCTTCAGTACCCCGAATCTCTTTTCAGCCATTCCTTCCCACCTCGGGCTTGGGTGTCGCACCCGGCGGTAGTTCGGCAAGGGTCATCACACGGCCTGGCAAAGCTGCAGCTGTCCCATACTGATTTCAGGTGCTGGCACAAACCTGGAGATGGTTGTTACAGCATTGACGCTACAACAAAACCGGTGGACAAGCCTTCCCCCCATGTCGTCGCGTTACGACTCAACTCGCAGCCAGGATCTAGGGTGTGTGTGTGTGTGAAATCTCAATCGGGTTCTGAAATCCGAGAGATACTGCAATCCGAAGCCCTCATAACGGCTTTGACCCAAATTAAGCACAGCCGCTTTTGTTGTGACCTTTCAGAGAGCGGGGTCCTACATCACAAATGGGGGGAAAGCTGCAGCCGCCGAGGGGAAGGTGCTGTGCAAGGTTGCTGGATCTATATGCCGGGACATTGCGGTGCCAAGGTAGGGTTCGATTGCCATTATGCTTGTTGCATGGAGGCAACATGGAATCCACAGAACCCACATTGCTTCAAGCAGAACCGAGGGCAATTGAGGTTGGTGTGCAGGGCAGAATATAATGTCAGAGATTGGCAGACATCTCTGAACATCCGTGTGAATCCTTCGTCGCGTTGTCGGCTGGGGGTTGGCACAGTGACGCGGTTTTGTGCAGGTGCGCGTAGGTGAAATATAGGAGCCCCTCAATCAGCATGAATCGTGCGTGCAGGTCCAGACACACAGATGACAACGGTCAGCTTGGGTTTGCAGGAAGGGCATCACCACTTCCTCGTGATGGCCACCTCGGAGGCGCGCATTCAGGAAAGTTGTAAACATGTCGTAAAGAGAACTGGTGCTGAGAAGGTTTGTCTTGATGAGCGTCGACTGACGGCGGAAACCAATATCATTTGCTCCAGCCCCCCAGGTTCCATGTTGCCATGGCGTTGAGGTCCCACATCTCCCCGCGCCTTCTAATCCCCGGCATCCTGCTGTGACGGATGCCGCGTGTTGCGATGTTGCATCTGGATAAAAGCCCTGATGCGTTTTGAGCGAAGCCGATGGCTTGATTCTAGCAGGATGGTCCTTGCGGCGGTGATGGCATGCCGAGCCGATGATGATGACGTCAAAAAGGGACATTGCGGCGCGCTTTCTCCCGCATTGGCAGGAAAAGAGAGAGACAGAGAGAGCGAGAGAGACAGACAGACAAACAGACAGACAAAGAGCGAGAGCGACGGAGGCAGAGAGGGAGGGGAGGGAGGGAGAGAGAGAGAGAGAGAGTGAGAGTGTGTGTGTGTGTGTGGATGTGTGTGTGTGTGTGTGGATGTGTGTGTGTGTGTGTGTGGGTGTGTGTGGGGGTGTGGGGTCTGTCTGTGTGTGTGTGTGTGCGTGCGTGTGTGTGTGTGGGGTGTGTGTGTGTGTGGGGTCTGTGTG
>CAJNJA010084186.1:0-19934 GCA_905231915.1 Symbiodinium necroappetens
ACATGAAGACAGGTCATTCGTGTACGCGAGAAAATAGAGAGAGAAAGAGAGAGAAAGAGAGAGAGAGAGAGAGAGAGAGAGAGAGAGAGAGAGGGAGGGGGGAGAGAGAAGAAACAAGAAAAAGGGAGCGAGGGGAGGAGAGAGGGAAGAGAGGGGAGAGAGGGAGGGAGGGAAGAGGAACAGGGGAGAAGGAGAGAGGGGAGAGAGGGGAGAGAGGGGAGAACGGGGAAAAGAGCAACCAAACAAAGACAGCACAAACGGAGATAAGGGCAGGCACAACAGGGGTGGAGAGACGGGGAGGAGGGAGCAGGAAACAGCATGGAGCAAAGCTGAAGCGCAGAACAGACGCTCGGACCGAAGAGAAGAGGATACATCTAGCATACAAAATACACAAAGGCATGCACGAGACACGCCAAGAGCGCACTGAGGCGCGGCCCGAGTATAAGGAGTGAGGACAAAGGAGGAACGCAGCATGACTTGCCAAACCGCAGAAAGGCGCGGAACACAGAATCAGAAGAAGGCCACGCCGAGGACAAAGCAGGAAGGCAGCGGTATAGTGGCCCATAGCGGTAAAAGGCGCGGCCCGATGGAGAAGATAGGTACGGCCAACGGCCACGCCGAAGACAAAGGATGAACGCAGCACAAAGGCGCGGCCCGAACAAGCAGCGAGAGATACGAGTAACAGACAAAAGCCAACCTGGGGACACGAGAGGAACGCAGCTGGCCAACAGCACTTAAAGGCGTGGCCGGAAGAAGGGGAAGAGTTATACAAGTAAGGCGGCAGCGAGGACAAAGCAAAAGAGGAGCACGACAGTCCAACAGCGCACAGAGAGGACAAAGGAGCCAGAGAAAGGAGAAACGGCCAAAGGTCATGCCGAGAAACAGCAGAAACGCACCACGACGGGCCAATAACGCACAACTGTGTGGCCCGAAGAAGGAGAGACTGCGGAAGGCCATGCCGAGGACAGAGCAGTATAAGGAGCAAGAGAAACGGCAAAGTGGCACGCTAAGGACAAGGAGGAACGCACGTCTTGCCAAAGGTGCGTAAAGGCGCCGCCCGAAAAAGGGGAAGAGTTATGCGGCCTTTGCAAGCCAATAGCACGCAAAGACGCGGCCCGAAGAAGGAGCGAAAGAAAAGGTGAAACGGCCAGAGGCCATGCCGAGAACACAGCAGAAACACACCAGGACGGGTCAATCGCGCACAAGGGCGCGGCCCGAAAAAGGCACGAGTGCTCAGGCTGATAGACACGCAGGTGGGGACGGGAACGAGAGGTCAAAACATGTCGCGACCCAACCCGCCGCCACGTAGCCAAGGGAAAGGACAAAGGGCCAGGAAATAGGCGAGTCAAACAAAAAATAGCCAAGCCCAGTCCTGGAAACTCCAAAGGCCCAGCCAACGAGAAAAGCGTGAGGGAGAACAGAGAAGGGTGAGCCGGCTATGAATAGCGAGCCAGGGTCGACCAACACCCGGTCAAATGCGAAAGAAGGAGCACCAAGCACCATCGAGTGGCCTCAGGGTACAAGGGAAGAAGAAAAGGATGGCACGAAGACCAGCGGCCTTTAACAGGCGCTAGAGAGGGGCGGGGAAGACAGACGAGCAGGCACAGCGCCGAAGATGAGGTGGGCGGTGCCGGGCGGAAGAGAGACAAGCAAGGAAGCAAAAGATGCCGACGCAAAAGCCGGAAGGCAGGAAGGCAAGGGGACAGGAGAGGGAGCCTCCAGAAGGGGCGGACAAAAGGAAGGAGAGAGCGATCGCGCAACCAGAGCAGGAGAGCAGCTACCAGGGCCCAACAGGCCAAGGAAACCAGCATGCCAGGAGACAAAGGAGAGGAGGTGATCAGTCATCAAAGATCCGAACAAAACAGGGACCAGACACAAGAACTGTCCAGAGGAGAGGTGCGACTAAGTTGGAAGGGGAGGCGAAAGAAGACAGACGAGAGAAGGGAGAAGAGGAGGGGAAGGCACTGTCACCCCACGGAGAGGCGCGAGGTGGCAGGCAGGTGGGTGCTCCTGGACGGGGAGAGACCCGTCTTAGTGCTGCCCCACCAACCTGATGGCCACCAAGCACCCGCATACTCCAAGGGCCCAGGGGATCTAAATTTAAATCATCTCTACATGTGTATGCATTTTTGATTGTTTGTTTTAACTTCTATTTTTTGAACTTGTAGGTATCGTAGTTACCTTTATTTTAGCTTTCTATTTATATGCAAGTTCTATATTTGTTTTGATAATAGATATACCTGAACATATGTGTGTGTGTGTCCAGTTTTGTCTGTTTGCGCGTGCACGTTTACATGTCCTTTCGTGCTTGCCTATGTGGATCACTATAAGTTATATAACTTCATGTCGTATTCGTACATTTACGTACATGCAAACATGCTTATTTAGGTGTCCAATGATTGCCATATCTAGCCACGCATCTCGCATGCTTGCATCATGTTAGATCCTATTCTGTTAAAACTCATACATGTATGTACGTACATTTGTATGTATGAATGCATGTGCCTAACCATGTCGACTGTGCATTATGTTAATGGGTAATATGTTTTTTTCTTGGTCGTAGGTATGCCTTGAACACAAATGACCCCAACAAGTATACGAGCAAATCAAACCAAAAGCGAACAAGCAAACCAGTAAAGCAACAAACAAACAAGCAAGCAAGCAAACGAACCAACAAACAGAACAACAACTTACTGTGTGCGTCTATGCAAACACAAAACTACAAGTACTTATGCTATTTTATGCCGATATACATACTTAGAGACATACTGATATTCATGTTCGTATTTGATGCACATGCTCGCACTCAAACTTATGTTCATATTCATATTCATGCTATTATTCATTCGCATAGCGGTTAAGCCTGTAATTACGTTGCATGTTTTAGAAAGCCTATTCTATGTGGAGCTGTGCGACGCTTACCACATTTTTAAAAAGATGCGGGCAGAGGAATGCTTTATATAAGAAGCGGAGCCGAGGAATGTTTGAACTGGGCATTTTGGGGGTGTTTAACAAATCATTCCGGTTGTGAAATCTGACCACATGCAGAAGAGGCTTTGGGGCAGAGGAGTACTTCATATTGGGCGTTTGGGCCGAAATTGCAGCTTTGTGTATTGCTAGCGAGAAGCTTTCAGCCGAGGATTGTGTCATCTTAGACATTTTGGGAATGTGTGATCCAGCACCAGGAGGCTGCTTATGCGTTTAGCTCCAGACAATAAATCCAGCGTTGAGCCTTGAACGAGCTCTGCCAAGCCGGTGCGAAGGTTCTGTCTCTGATCAATTTGAAAGCTTCTCCAAATACCTGTTTAAGGTGTCACATACGCTTGGGTTTAGAATTGACCTGAAAAGTTTCCCGCGGCACGTCTTGGGGATATGAGCTATATGGACCCACACACATGTTGACATACATATAGAGACAGAGAAAGAGTGTCTGAGAGTTGTCCGTGCGAACAACATTTATCTATCTATCTATCTATCTATCTATCTACCTCCCTCCCTCCCTCCCTCCCTACCTACCTACCTGTTTAATCTGTACGGATAGATACGTATACATATACATATACACATGTGTATGTACGGTTGTACATGCATGCATGCATATATATATATATGTATGTATGTCTATATATATATATATATGTGTGTGTGTGTGCATGCATCTGCATAAGTATATATATATATATATGTGTGTGTGTGTACACATACATACATCTGTACATATATGTACATGTAAAAGTCCATGTACATGTATATGTATACATATAGATGCGTACTTGTTATTTACATATACCATGCATATAAATACATGCATGTGTTTGTGAGTGCATGTATGTATGAATGTAGGTAGGTAGGTATGTATGTGTGTGTATACAAAGTGCATACATGTATGTATGCACGCATGTGCTCAGATGTATGTACATATGTATGTGTGCGCATGTCTGTACATATATATATACACATATTCATATTTGTTTGTATGTGTATGTGTGTGCTCTACTGTTGGATGTCAGACCGATGTGGGCTGCTTTGCGCGGATCCTACAGTGGCACTCTGAAGCTTTGATCCCCCCAACTGCATCCAAGCTGCATTTTGCTGACAGGTGAAGCGTGAACTATCCTCGGCCACTAGCCCTACAAGCTGCACTTGCTGCAAAGCATGCGCAAAAAGCAACGACAAAGACTACGCCAACGAAGCCCAGCAGCTGTCAGGTCACTGAAGGTCAGAGTCTGCGACCTGGCAAAAGAAGTGCTGCCCTGGCTTGCTGAAATGCTATCAAGCTCACCTGTGGTCTTCCAGGAGCTGAAGTTCTCCTCCATAACCTCTCTCTGGCAATGGCTGCACCTTGCGGCTTTGGAAGCTTGAATACGAACGAGTCTGCATTCCCGCAAGAGTCACGACGATATTTGAACATGTCTTGCCTGTCAACGCTCTTGGTCTTCAACGCTTTGGAAGGTTGATCCAAACAACCCAAAGATGCTGAAGACTCAAACAAGACCACCAGCTGAGGCCCCATCACCGGCTCTTGCATTGTTGGTCCAGCCACCGGGCCTATGCTTGGTCACCGCCGCCAGCGGTCGGCAAACAGAGTCAAGCTGATGGGACGAGCTCAGAAGAAGCGGTCTCAGCCAGCGACGGAGGCTCGTGCGACTGCTTAAACCTTCGCTATGGCCCAACAAGGAAGCGACCACTGCTTTCGGACGGAGAATTCCTAGAAAGTCCAGAAGTAAGTGTCAAATACTGCTCAGGAAGGTCAGTCAAAGGCCCACAGTATGCCTACTGATGACTTGATCATGCTCTTGGCAAGGGGCTGGTCACTTGATGGGTCCAAGCCGAGGCTCCCCAACATGGCCTTGCAAGCAAAGCGCTCAAGCATGCTCTGTGATGCTCTTTGCATTTGGTCACCCGTCCTCCCTCTTGCTTAACTCTGCTCGCGAATTGGTTCGGTGTGGAATTGTGCTCATCGAACCCCGGTGTGGCGCACCCTTCCCCATCTGTCCGTGCGCCCGGTGTCCACATCTTCGTCACCCTTGTCGGGAACCTGGCCGGCCTCCCCCTGAATCTCGGCCTAACCTGGCTTCGGATTCCTGTCTCGAATCCTCGCTCTTCTCATCTCCGCTTTGCTGATCCTCTTCTCTTTAGCTCCAGTTCTAGTCCGTAGCGACGTGGGCTCGTCGTTGTCATGCTCTTCCTCCTCGGAGCTGCTGCGCGTCTCGGCAAGCCCTACAAACACAGCAAAGTGCTGCGAACTTATGTAGCCATGTAGTTACTCACCGGCCGTAATAGCAGGGTTAAGGGACGGCTGGATCGTGGTCGACATGTTGTCGGCAGTAACATGCGAGCATGGTTGCCGGTCGTACCGCACTGACCGGTTGCAGCTGCTGTGGGCATGGAGAGCTGGGGCCGATGGAGCCTCGGGCACAGTACGCACCCCGAGCAGCTGGGGTGGTGCGCCCTATCCGGACTGCCTTCCGGTTGTCTGTATCAGCCTCCTCTTACAATTCTATTCATAACTGTTGCCATTGTACTGTGACTGGCTCTTCCTTGTGTTCTTCTGTTGCTCTTCTTCCTCTCGCTTTCCAGAGCGGTTGGCTCTGCCTTAAGAGAGCTGGTACAGCTGAGCCCGATCGAGCCACACCCCACAGCCGTCAGCCACACAAGGACTTGCGGTCCTTCTTGTCGTCCTTCCTGTCTACCTCCGAAACTTCACAGCAACTCACAGCAGGATCCCCAAAAGAAGCACAGAGCGATGGTTGCTGCAGGCCTTTGTCTGGGAGGCACCTGCAACTGAAAGGCAGGAAGTGAGCTGTCCAAAGTCAACTTCCGTGGTGTTTGGCGGGGTTACCCCACTACGTCACTACGCAGCTCCACGCAGTACATCCGCTGGCCTTCTCCAAGGAATGCAGCTTCATCCTGACGATGCGATCTTTCGAGGAAGCCAATCCACAGCAAGGCGAGGGGGCAGGGCCTGGTCTTGCGTGGCGGAGGTCATGGTCTCCCACTGGGCAGGAGAGGGTGACAAGTGGATGTCAGGATGTTGCTTGCCAAATTGCGAATCTCGGTTTGTGGCCTGGGGAGGACGGTCATTCTCGTCAAAGTCCGACAACGAACCTGACCCAGTGTGGCGATGGCAGAGTTCCAGACAAGTCTTGGAGACAACCCAGCCTTTCTTGATCAGTGCGCCACCTGCAGGATTGTCCTCGTCACACTCTGCAAGCATAGAGTCAGATAAGCTATACAATCAGACCTTGTCCCTGCCGATGCCGCCATCTCCAACACCCAGGAACCAGTCACCAACCGGGAAAGTGACCTTGGCGACGTCCAAAACCCAAGTCAGGGAATGCGCCGGCCGAGGTGTTCGAGGCATCCACCGTTCGCTTTATCCGACCTGCAGACTTCACCTTCCGGAGCGGCGGGGAAACAACTCAAAAAAGGGTGTCCGAATTCAGGGCCCTTTGGACTGCCGTGAACGTCCCAAATTTACTTTTGCCCGTGCGTACGAGCATTCTGTGCCTCGTTTAGCCAGCGCTCGTTCCTGCTGTCGCCAAACACGCCTGGGCACAGTTTCAAGTTTCGGCCACGTATGAAACACACAATTCAAGAACATCGAACCTGGTGCGCTTTGCCCAGTTCCAGGATCGTTTGAGGGACTCGGATTCACAGCCTTGACGGACGAACGTGTGCATCGCGACAACCCCACGAAGCCCACACCGAGGCCAGCTGCTGTCGGGGTCGGGGTGTTCTTCTGGGATGAACTTGCAAAGCTCGCAGCCTGACTGCGTCAAACACGGTAGCAGCGCCCCAATGCTCTTGGCAAAGATTCCACACGTTTACCGTGGCCTTGGATCCTGACGATCGGCTCGCGGGCAAACCGAATTGCGCCTGCACTTCCTGCAAGGGCAAGTGCAGAGTCACCAAACCCTACAACATGGACCATGTAATAGAAGCGTAAGATTCCGTAAACTAAGAGATAACAGTGGACCGACTTGTTACTTCCATCTGATCTCCGACTCTGTGCCTCGAGGTGCAAGCGATTCACGCCAGCGCCCATATTTCCAAAGGAACAGCTGCCTAGAGTCCTAGAAGCAACACGACACATGCAAGCGAGTGTGGGCTTTTGATAGCAATTTCATTACAGCATAACAGCTTCAAGCACGAAGGTACGCACGAAACTGGTTGCACATCTGCACATTCACGAGCATGGCAGCACGGAACACCTGTGAACTGCAGATCTGTCGCTGTCTGCCTTGAGTTGCAAACACTGTGTTTGCCCGGCATTGCCCCACCACCATTCCCCAACTCAATCTAAGCGCTGGTTTCAACATGTTCCCAAGAAACTCAAAAGCCTTGCCGCATGTGTCCCGAACAAGAGGGGTTGCGCAAGCGAAGTCTCTTCTAGCCTGCGAACATGCTGTCCGGTTGGTAAGACACCGCGTTCTCAATTCCTACTTTCACCTCCGCACTAAATCTCTCCAACCCTAAACGAAACCAAACCATAGCGCAACCTCCAACAGCAAAGGATGGCAGTCGATCAAATGCAAGCCAAACCTTTGGCCTTGAAGGCTTCAGCTTTTGATGCGGCATTGCTATTTCGATCATGCCACAGGTGAGACGGCAATCTGCGTTGGTGTCAGAACCGAGTTCAGAGCAGAGTTCATGAGAATGAAGGCGAAGCTAACCGACTTACGAGTGCATCAGCTGGCCCTTCTGAGCCAATTGCTACGCCGCGTCGTAGGTGGCAGCTCTGAGACAGGCTCGATCATTTCAGCTTCTTCTCCTTTGGCTTGAAGGCCTCGATGCAGTTTTGAAAGGTGTCAAGCCCTGAAGACCGCTTCAAGGGTGGAACCTTGGCAGCTTCCTGGGCAGCAACTGCCCATCCTTCTGAAGCATCTGCATACCTCAAGAGTTCCAAAAGGCCCATGGCAGTTTCCATTACGAGTAGGAAGTCCGTGGGGGAAGCGCGTAAAATTGCCCCGGTAAGCCGCATGCTTCTTGGCCCGCAACAGCGACTTCTCGAGCTCCGGTGCCACGTCGGCGGCCTCGGCTCCAGCTGCCGCTGCCAACATCCGCCAACATCCAAACTCGAGACCGCGGAGTCACCGTCAGGGGCGCCGGTGCCGGTGACGGCGCCGCAGCTGGAGCCGGCGCCGGCCCCGTGGCCTTGGAGTCTTTTGGACACTCTCAGACAGCAGTGAGTACGTGCAGAGTTGCCGCAGAAATCGGTCAGCGATCTTTTGCACACGCGCTCTATGCATCAGTACCAACTGTGTTTTCTGGTGGGCGCGGGGACGCCACCTGCCATCTGGAACTGAACACGGCTGGAAAGGCAATGAAGCTTTGACCACGGCGGCACACAGCGTCTTTTTCGCAACACACTCACAGCAATGCGCATTTGCGCCAGAAATGCAGAGGAGGTCGAAGTCTTACCCTTCTGACAAAGCAGATACACTGGAGCAGCGTGAGCTTCTAGCACCATGCTGCAGGATGCTCGACTGTTCTGGTGGTGGTACAGAAACAAGTAACAAGCATGAACTGAGCTAGCTGCTTTGTTACAGCCTGCACCAAGCCGGACATCCCTGACTTGCAAAGCCACGATGTCAAAGGTGCTAGAACCGATTTTCTGGCACTTCAACGAGACAGCTGAATTAGAAAGACTTCAACCGTGGAACAGGCGAGCTTGTCTTCGCCGCAAGCACAGCCATGCGCTTCAGCAAGGCTCAGTCGTGGTCTGAGTCGCCGTAGTCAGCCGCCATGGCTGCTCTGTCGCGTTCACTTTGTTGTCGCCTCTTCTCTACCTGATAATCCACACGCTTCTTCTGCTTGACGCTTCGGGTGTGCTTGGCATCGTGCGTCCAGCCCCTTACAAAGGCCTCCTTCTGGGCATAGTAGAGATCTGCTGCATCCCCCGTGGTGTTCATCCTCTGAAGTTGCGGCGCGGGTACTGGCTTGGCCACAACTGGCTTGGGTTCCAGCGTCTGCTTGCGGCGAGTCGTCACCGTGGTCCAGGATGGAGAGCCAGGTGCCGTTGGGGAAGAGAGCGTGGGCCCCATGGCGTAGCCCAGTGTCAGTGGTGGCGGCACCGGCCGCGGCTGGGCTGCCACAAATTGTGGAGAGCCGCAGGACGGCCCAGAGCGGCCGGAGGTTTGCCTAGCCAATGGACCCTCCGGCTGTGCACTCGGAAGGTCTGGACGGGCAACATGGGACACTTGCAAGGGTATCAGGTCGAAGACGCTTCCGCCTGGGTGAATGGCTCCTGTGCTTGGATTGGCCAGGTTGCTGCAGTGCGGAAGGCTCTGAATGCTTGGTGATGCAGGTGGTAATTCGGCAACATGCACCGGACTGAGGGCAAATCCCTGCAGTGGCGAAGCCAGTGGGGAGCTGGCATAGGAAAGGCACGGGGACGCTTGTGGAGACTCCAGCACCCCGTAGGGATTGCCGAATCGTCTGGTATTCATCGCTCCGGAAGGTACCATGAAGCCTAAGGCACTTGGCGCCCGGGCTCGGTCCGATTATAGCCTAGTTGCCTTAGACTGCACTGAACGACTTTATGTTCACAAGGCTGTGTCTCTTTGTGGGGTGTTGCAACAACTTCGGTGCGAGAACGTGTCCGCAGGTGACAGACTGTCGGAATAACCGCGAGAGCTAGATTGTCACTCACTCGGGCCGATCATCTGAGAAAGGACTTTTTTGTAAACGCACTGCGGCTGGCAAACGCACTGACGAGTACGACCATCTCCAGAAGCTCGCAGCCTTGCGTTTGCGCTTCTTGTTGATGAGCTTCTGCTTTGCCTTGACAGCCAACCTCCGGAGATACGGCCAAGGCTTGCAGGGCTTCTTTCTAACCAGGTCCAAGCCTGCCCTTGTAGTCAGCTGCTTTGGCTGATATTTCGGCTGCTGACTTGGCCAGCAATTCCTTGTCCTGCAGGCACGGTCATTCGCGGAAGCCTTTCACCATGCAATTCTGCCCCTAGCAGCCCTCGTAATTCCTTGGTGCCGTGGATGCGGGCAAGCTCCTCCGCTTCCGATGCCTGGCAGGAAGAGTTGGAGAACCAGCAAAGGCAACTAACTGCCTCCAGCAAGGGCAACTCGGCCGGCTGGCCAGCTGCTTTAAATGCCGCCTCAGCCACCAGGATTTCCAGGGGTTCCTTCATCTCACACGAAGCGCAGAGCCTCGCTGCCCGGACATTTTTCGGGTCAAAAGTCCTGCCATCCTCCAAAGTGCTGGTGACCCACGGACATGGCTTCAGGACCTACTCTGCTGCCTGGATGACAACTCGCACGTGCTTCCCGCCTGGCGAAACCCCCGAGTGCCGTTGCAAACAAGGCGCTGCATCGCAACAGCCCCAGATAGCCCCAGCCTGCAGCTGGCTGAACCCGTGTGCCTTGAATGGCTTCGTACTTCCCCTTACAGAAATTCGAGAGCTCTAGCCACGTCTGGAGTCCGGGGGCCCCTTTGCTCGCCTTCGCCAGAGAGCTGGGGCGGACCTTCCGGCCTGGGCAGCTCCGGGCTCCGCTTGAAAGGACCTTCATGACCTTCCCAAAGCCTTTTGAGGGAGGGGCGTTTGCTTCGCTGTGAGGGCCGGTCATCGATGATGTAGTCTCTCTTGGCTTTGGGCCTGGGACCCCCGCGGAAGCAACTTCCCGCAGCTGTCCGCCAGGCGCAGAAAGGGGCCCGTGCAGCATTCGAACCTTGCTAGCACGTTGTGAGAATTTCTTCTGCGACGCGTGCGACCCGTATCAGGGTGCAGCCAGGTTGCGGTTGGGGCCTTCTGCGCTTCCCGCTTTGCGGTGGAGCGTGGCTTCTTGGATCCAAAGCCGACCTGCAGGGCTCAGCGGCTCGGCGCTCGGAGCTCGGAGCTCGAGCGGGTCCCGTCCGAGGTGCCTTCCGCGCCATGGCTCACTGAGAGATCGCCCGGGAGGGGGCGGGGACGCTGAGCGCGTAAGTGACGGGATTCCTTTCGCCCTAAACCACAAACTCGCCCTAAACCGATTTCGGTGCACTAGAAAGACGACTGTTCGTCATTGTGATGCAACGAGCCTCATGCTCTGCGGGCTGGATACTGAACACTGTGACATGGGCAAATCCGATCAATCCGATCCTGAGCCTGCTGCAAGCGGGCTGGATCTGGTTTCTGACGTCACTGCGCCTGCGACCTCGGCCATCTCCAGACAATGCAAGATGGACTAGCATTCACGTCAGCCGAGGTTGCCACGGCCGCGGCCAAGAACAGTTGCCAACAGCAGAGCTTCATTGGAGGAGCAGAACCATTCCCAAGCCAAACACTGCTGCACATTCGAGACATGCCTGCGACTGCGCAGAGCTTCGACACACAGCACCACCCAAGCAAAGTGGCGTCACGCTCTTTTGAGCGCAAGCTTCCAGACTGAGTCGCTGCGCTTGATCACTCAAACTCCTTAACAAAAAGCGGCGATAGTCCCATGCGAAGAACTCCACGTGCCGAGGCCCAAACAAGGTTGAGTGCAGCGGCATCTCGATCTGCTGCGTGTCCAATGTACCTTTGCGAACGGAATTTTATGTGCCGTGAGGAGCTTTGTTGAAGCTTGCAGCGGCGTCAAGACATAAACCGCAAGTATGCTGGAGATTGTACTGCGCGGCTAAGCTTAGTGCACATGATCTCTGCAGCGCTGCTCTCCGACATAGAAGCCTGTTGCATCTGCTGCACTGGCTATGGTCCTGCTCTCTGCAACACATCACTAGGAAGCTAGCGAAGATGACTGGAGCCCGGAGGCAAGGGAATCTCCCTTCCTATGTCCTCTCACAAACCACGATTGCCAGGCCAAAGCTGGCTCGGACTTACATCTGGATATCAGGCATCTTCGAGCGTTGCTCAATCGGCATGCCGGTACGTACGAAGGCTTGCGGCAAGATTGCATGAATTCAACACACTCGGTCACTACTTCAGTGGACAGGCGGCCGGGCCTGTGCAAGACCTCTGCGAGGGAGGCAGCATGTTGGTCCAAGCCTGCACGAAGAAAGGCTGGCAATAGCTAGCATCCTCCGGACCTATATTCATTGCGTCGGCACATGCTAAGCTCAAAGCGCACAGTAGCTTACAAGCATCAGCCGGACAGGAGCTGTCGCGGACAACCTGCATGTTGCGTTTTCCGGCGCTTCTTCTCGTGATTGAAAGCACCGCGCAAGATCGCAGCCTTGTAGGGACAAGCCTTCTGCTCGCTTGGGTAGGCAGCCAGCCAACCACCGAAGCGAAGATGGTTCACGGGCTGCGCAGCCGAGCACACTTCGGTGATGCTTCCATGTTTCGTCCTAGCCCCTCACCTTGAAGGAAAGCCAACACTCGTGGAAATCAGATGTGGGAGCAAGTATCCGGAGAGTGTACCTCAACAACTCGTGTCGTGTCTGCACATCTGCTCGTATCTGCTCATTGCTCTGGCTCAGGCAAGGCACGTGTCAGGAACCAGCCTATCTTTCCAGTACACCTGTCAACTGGAAAGATTTGTGGACATTCCCATGCGAAGCGCTGCCAAGGATGGTGCGCTGTGGAACTCGACTGAGCATGAGTGCTTCTCATCGCCGGTGACGGTCCAGCCCTGCTGAGAATCAGGGTCACCAGCTGGTCAGCAGCAAGTGAGCTCGTCAGCTACAACTACTCCGGATGCAGTCCCCTAAAAAGAGGGCTCTCCGCAAAGCTCCCTGAGGTTCTGGCGTCGTGGGTCAAGCAAAGGTACCTGTTCGAGCCCTGCCACCTGTCGAGGGGGAGGGCCACAACGCCTAGGCCTTTAGGGCCTAGGGCGGCATATTGCGAACACCCGCAGATCTCGTGAACTCGCGCCTCAGCTTCGCCCGCATTCCTTCCAGTTGACCAATCCTCGGAGTCCGAGGTCAAAACGCCGCCAACAAGCGGTGCTTCAGAGCCCCAGCCCTGGTCATCCCTGGCGCCTCTTGCCCGCGATGGAAGCGACGGTCGTCTCGGCGGGATCGTGCAGGCTGCCGTTGGATCGGGCAATCTGACGGGCGAAGGCCGCTCTTCCCCCAGCGCGGACTATTGAAACTCCCGTTCGTCTGGCTTTAGCCCGAAGCTGCTCTTCCGGACACTTTCAGAGACTCAGTGCTTTGCACAACGTCCGCCTTTCCGACTTTCGAGACAGCAAGCCCACACTCAACTGAACGACCCAAGACAAGCTGGCGGAGGAAAGTTGAACGGTGTCCCATGTCACAGCTCGCGCCCTTCTTGTGTTAGGTGCTCGAAGGTCTGACATGGTCCGAAGAGGAGAAGGTGCAGAAGCAGGTGCCTTCCTTTCATTTGTTACTTGTGCAGCTGCTCATGAGGCTTTGCCGTTGCCCCTGTCACTGGCCCGTTTCGTAGCCTGTCCACGCTTGCATCCTCTCTACACAGCGGGCTTCTGAACTTGCATCGTGGGGGATGTCACACACGACATGACATGCGGCGCGCGGCCCCTTGAAGAGACCAACATCTGCAAAATGCGACGCACCTCCGGGTAGAAAATTTCAAAGGCCCACCGAAACATGCCCATGCCCATCCTGGCTCCGGAATCTCTGCTTCAGGGAGAGCTGGCCAGGGCAGCCAAACGAAAAAACATGCCATGGAGGCCCGTTGTAGAGCTGATCCGGCATGACGATGAAACTGGCCAGGGCTGAATAGGCAACGGTACAGGCTAAACCCGGTCAACAGCCCAGCTGATGCGGGCACCAAACGGCACCCATCAAAGCATAGACAAGCACCAGCTTCGACAACCTCGGGCTGGGGCTGCTGTGCGGAGACGAGGAGACGAGTCTCTCTGAGAAAAGGCTGTAAGCAAGCTTCGGCCCCGGGCCAGCTTACAAAGTCCACGCTGTGAATGAAAAAGCCTCGCGAGCAGCGGGACGCGCGGCCTACACCGTGCGCCTGGTCGAAGAACGAAAAGAGAGAAGTCGAAGAACCTACAGTAAAAGCACCTTCTGACTTGCTAAAAGGGCGACCATCCTTCAGGGAACCGCTACCGGCATTGCGATGAGGGCTCCGCACTGGACCAGAGCTGGCGCTGCCACCAGCGCGAGCCTTCCACGTATCCATGAAAGCAGTGAGGCAACGAGGTCGCAGTGGAGTTTGCAGTGCCTCATCAGGTTGAGAGATCTCGCAAGCACCTGGCCGACGCAGTCCGGAGCGCACCGGCTCTGGACGTACGGCACACTGAGTTACGCATCCCCAAACCTCGTGGAGCGTTGTCAGCAGCTTTGTAGCTGGGATGCCCTGGCAGAATCTAGCAGATGGGGGGGGAGGGGGGAGGGGCCTCAGAAAACCAAGCGGCCCTTGTCGCCTGCGCTGAGCCCAAGTTGACGCCCACCCTGCTCCACACTTCGCGACAGGAAGGCCGACAAGGTGCCAGTGCCACGAGCTAGGGCCGCTAAGGCTGGGACCTGACCATGGCCTCGGCTGCGGTTTTCTTCGGAGCTCGACCCTGCCACACAAAGTTCTCGAGCTGGGCCCCAGGCTGGATCTGACGAGTGCTCCATTCTGACAGCACGGCTGCGGCAGAAACTCGCGTTGACGTGTCCAAATCGCAACTCCCAATCACTTCAAGGGCTGCTCTGTTCGGACCGTTGGGGGGGAAAGCTCTCGCTTTGAGGTCAGAAGCCTCAGAATGCTTCGGCCTAAAACGCTGCGTGGCCAGGCGGGCGGACTGCAAAACAAAAGAGCTGGCAAAAGAGATCAAAAGGCATTCAAAGGCCAAACGCATCCAATCTCCAAGGTTTTTGCCTGGTCGTTTGCCGCTCCCTGCTGGTTCTCCTCCTTCCTCTGTTCCAGCTTCTGTTCCAGATGCTCCAGTCGTTCACTCTCGACTTGCAGCCATTGGGCCCTCCAAGAGGTGGATCCCTCGGCGGTGGACGTCGCATTCCAAGCGGCTTTGGCCAAGGATTTTGCAGCCGAAAGCCGACGCGCGGCCTCTGCTCTCCGGAAGGCCCCGAAGAACAAAAGAGCACGGGCTGCGGGATGTCCATGCAACTCCTCATCCAACAAGGCCACTGCCTCTCGAAGGCCAGTACTCATATCGATGCTCTCCACGACCCCTGCAAAGGACTCGTTCTCCAGGCCTCTTTGACCTTGAAGACTGGACTCTAACTCTTGCCGACCCTCCTCATCAACTTCGAAGAACAAAGGGATTCGTTTACGCAGATGCAAACGAATTTCATCAGCCCGACCCACGCCATGGTCCCTATGTTCCTCTTTGGAGAGGGCCGCACACAGCTGGGACAAGCGCTCTCTGCGCCAGTCGCTGTCGCGCATCCGTCTGGCACCTGCAGAGCATGCACGACATGCACAATCGAAACCGAATCGATCACTTATTTCGCCGAGACGTTCACGGGTGGGTGCACAGAGCGCCAGCAGGGACAGGTACGAAATGCAAAGTTCCTCGTTTGCGGCGATGCTGCAAGAAGCCCTCAGGACCTTCATTCCGCGATCCTCTTGCCAGCTGTGATGGACGTTCGGCTCGCAGCTATGATTGAACCTCGATAGGAAGAGAAACAGTCCAGCAGAATCTTCATCAAGGCCCAGTGCGTTGGTACGGGCAATTCCAAGGGCTGTCTTGACACCCGGCGCACTGCAAGTGTCCGCAAGCTCCCAGAACTTCGCAGTATTCTCAGAACCACATTGAGAGTTTACCGTTTCTTTCAGGCTGGTTTCCCACAGATCAAAGGTTCGGTCGTCGAACAGCACATCCTGGAGATCACCGAAGATGACTTCAAAAGACTGGTGCTGAAACACCAGCAGGGGAGCCTCCTCTAGCAACAGCTCCCCTCTCGCAAGAGGTGCAGTAGCCACCACACCCAGTCCCTTGGGCCCAACATTCGTGACTCTAAGGTTTTTGTTAATGTAGTGAGCCGCAGGTCCGGAACTCTTTGCTTGGATTCTCGTCCTTTGCCGAGTAAAAGATCCGAGGAAGATAGCCGGCACGAGGAACTTCTCCAGTCCAGGGGCCCTGAACGCTTGCCACGCGCCCTGGGTCCGTGAGCTGGATGCGCGATGCGCTCGATCACGGAAGGCTGGCCGCCCTCCCAAACAGAATCCAGGAAATGTGGAAGCTCCATGGCACAGCATTGCGCCAAAGCGAAACCACGGTGCCGCAAGGACTTCCGTCGCCAGCGGCTTGCGATGGCAAAAGACCTAGGCAACTAGACAACAGCTTGTTAGAGCAAGTGAGCTAGTGACCGCACCTACAAAGCTCGTGAAAACCAGTCTGCAGAGAAGTGCCGATAAACTACATCTTGGCTCTGGAAATCGCTGCGGTTTTCGGCGTGCACAAGAGAAATCGCCAAGAGTCTCCAGAAGATCTGCATGTTTTGGCTCGGCCACGCACCGAGCGAGGCACGGGTCGTGTCATGAGCGTCTATATCGCGATCAGATAGCTTTCTGCTCTTTGTGAGCCTGGCCGTGAGTTGCAGAGTTTCATCCCGGAGCCAGGTGACTGAAGCGGTTGTGAGCAGCAGGGATCCTCAGCTGGTGTAGCCTCCAGGAGCCTGGCATTACCGCATGTGCACGGCAAGCGGCTGCGTCGCCTCTGACGTGCTGGACGGTATCGCGCCTGCGCCTCGGAGTCCAAGTACCTGCGACATTTGGCCCCTCTTCTTCGTTGGCCCGAGCGACCGGCCAGGCCCCGGCCAGGCCCCGGCCTCTTCATCATCAGCATGTACGCAGCACATGCGTTCGGCAAGGGGCCTGCAAAGAGAAAAGCAGGACAGAAACCATCCCGACTCAAGAGAGCAGTTCCAGGTGCCTGCAATATTCAGAGATCGATTCTCGGTGTCTCCGGGGATATCACGGATCCCGATTTTTGTGTTAGTCAGTTGCTGCACCTCCTGCAGGAATCGCATGATCTGGCTCAGGAGCTGGCAGCATGCAGGCCGACTTATCCGACTTGTTTCTGCAAGCAGAATGGTCTCGGCAGAAACGAAACCTAAGCCTGCCCTCGGCCTTGCGAGGAGCGCCGCACTATGTCCTGGTCGAAGAGCAAACTAGGATTTGCACGAGTCTTGATGACTATGACTTTGCCACCTGCAACAGCAGCAGAACTCCGACACGGAGACGTCGTAAGAGCCAGCTTTCTGCACCACGACTCTCACACGAAGACTTCCTGGCTTGTGCAAGAGATCGCAGTCGTGTTTTCCTTTCTTGCACCAGCGTAGAGAACTTGTCTCTCTGCCGGCCTGTTGCTTTAGCTCCAGTGAGCTTCAGGTCACCCTCGTAGCCCTTCTCCAACGGAACCCTCCCAGGAATTCACACTGAGGGACAGAAAGGACAGAGTGGGTTCTTCAGGGCAGAGGCTGCAGAAAGTCAAAGGTAACTGCCATCACCACTCAGCTGCGCAGCCCGGGCACCTTCTTGGATTCAGAACGGCCTTGCCGAGAAATTCCGAAGATCCGACATCCTGATCCCAAATCTCAAACTCCAGGTACTGCATTTGCGATGCCTTGGACAGCGGGAAGGCAGCAGCTGTGCTGCCACGTACTCTGCGTGATTCCAACACCCCATTGCCAAGGCAAGGCTCCAGTCGAATGGTGGAGGTCTCTTGCCATTTTGGGTCGAGACAGTCCTTCACGACCCTCGTCTGGAAACGAGTCCTGTCAACATCCCAACACTAAGCTGCTTTCCTGACCAGAATCATCTCTCACGGGTCCCCAATGCACACAAATAGCCAGGCCTGTCTGTGTGCGATGGAAGTCCAGCGATTTTACCTTGAGCTTCCAGCAGTTGCAGACTTCACAGCACAAGGCAGGGGCGATACCCAGCAGCTGAAATAAGAACAAGCCACAAATGCAGTACGGGTCAGACTTGCCATCGAACCAGCCAGTATCCGCGTTGCGCAAACCTTTGGCGCTGACGATGGTGACTTCGAGCTCCATGGCACTCACGATCTCAACATCGCACACAAGCCGGCGATGCTTGCATGCATGTACTACACATAGTTAACATTCAAGCATGATAGTATCACCCCTCTCGCCCCACCTCTCTGAAGCTGCCGTTTGGAAGCACTTGACTGATCCGAAAAATATACACGGAGTGTAAAGCCCTAAAAAGTGTCAGGAACAAGAAGGACTCGCTTAGTTCAGGTGCAACTCGAAGCTCAAGCGAACGAGCCCAAACACTTCGCGTGTTTTAAATTTGGAAAGGACAACGTCCTTGCGCTGCGGCTCAAGTCTGCGGAGAATTGCATTCTGTTCTGCTCGCATGTACCACCTATAGAATCCAATCCTGTACCCTTTCGAACACATGACATACAGAGTTTCGGCACGATATCCCAGCTCCTTCGTCCCACTGCCACCCCTGTCATCCATCGCATTGGAAGGGTTACATGCTCAACTGTCACACAGCTGTGGTAGTGTGTTGACCGATCGCCAGGCCTGCCAATGATGCCGCCGACCAATCTGTTCGGCACCACGCAACTCAAGGCAAACCCTCGTGAGTCCTTTCACAACTGGATGTATAGGAAGGTTGCATGTTCGTCACATACTCGAGAAAGCCAAGTCTTGCAAACGTCCTCTAGGACATAGGGCGGCATGCCCTGGTCGATTGTTCGAAAAAACGGAGTACAATCTGAGAAGATGTAGAAAACATAGCACACTACCGCAAGACAAGAGCTCGCCACACAACTTGAAAGAAACATATGATGCAGTGGAAGCCCCTGACCCCAGGTAGCCCAGGCCTCGGGAGGCTCCTCTACAATATGCAGCATAGTATAATGTGACATGATACGGCGTATTGCGACATAACATGTTCGAAAAGAGTAGACACAAACATCACATGCCTAGACAAAATATGATGTGATGGGATACAATAATGCTACAGTGTACGCTGTGATGAAGTACAAATAATGGAATTAAGACATGATGCCACAAAACATAGTACAATATAGTATAAGATAAAGAAATGGGATACAACACAACATATATAAGTCTCACCACATAACATGGCATAGAGCACTGTAGCGAAATGTAACATGATGCGCTGCAACGTAATTATCATATGGCACACAGCTACTCTAATATGATATGATATGCTGTACGAGCATTGAATGGTAGTACAATGCTTAGTAGATCGAAAAGTAATATTTCATAATATTCGTTTACAAGCAGGCACACCATTAACAGAAGGTGAGATTATGGCATAACAAAGTATCACACGATATTACACTGCAGTATGATATGGTACAGTAGGATGCACTCAGAGATGATGTGGCATGCCATAGTATGATGCACCATAAGAAAATGCTGCATGATATATTATGATGTAGCAGTTAGAAGGCAACCTATGAACATGTAGTAGTGCACAGCAAAATACACTATAGTATAGTATAGCATAGTATAGTATAGTACAGTACAGTATCGGATAGTGTAGCTTAAACATCTGCTTCTACTTGTACACGTACGTGTACATGTAGGTAGAAAGGCATCGCGCTACACTCGTATGCGAGGCTGTATGAGGAAATATACACGCGTTTGCACATTTGCATGTGTGTGTGTGGAAATATGTATATATATATATGTATGGTTACGCCCCCATCGGCCCCCCAATGGTATCCCCCCCCATTTGGTCATCCCCCTCCCCCCCCTTTGGAACGGCTTGGTCCTTGAGCTTCCCTGTGAAATGGTTGTGTGGTCTAGAGCTTTGGCCTTCCCCCAGCCGTTCCGCGTGTGATCATCCACCCTCCCTCTGTGTGGAACGGCTTGGGCCTTGAGCTTCGGAGTTTAGTCCCGCTTCCCCCCCTCCGCACATGCCCTTAACGCTTCAGGCCCTTGTATTTGGGGGGAATAACATTGGGGACGGCGGCGGTCCAGAAAGAACCGCGCACGACCGTGTGTCTGCATATACATGTATGCATACATACATACATACCTTTACATATATATATATATGGTCACCCCCCCCCATTACAGACAGACCGTGCCCTTCAAAACATCG
>CAJNJA010084197.1:0-13628 GCA_905231915.1 Symbiodinium necroappetens
GCCACACACTATGGCTTTGGATAACATGCTCAACAGGCATCAGACTCTCAAGTCCAACCAAACACAAATGCAAAGGCATGAACCAAGAACTCGTCAGAACATCCGTGACATGACAATTTGCTCTTCACGACAACCTAAACACCATCTCATGTGGCAATCCGATGTGTAGCTTGGTTTCGTTAGGAGGGTATTTCAAGGATGTCGAACGGGGAAGTTCGCGTCAAGTCAATCTGAAAGAGGAGTCGTGTCTGTGCATGTTTCCGAACACAATGAAGGCCGTTCAATGGCAACCAAAAACTACGGAACAACGCTACATGTAGCAAATGTTTTTCGTGCCTGACTTCATCTGCATTAATTAACATAAATCTCCTGCATTTCTGTGAACACGTACTACTGCTGCTGCTGCTACTACTACTACTACTACTACTACTACGACGACTACTACGACGCGCTCTGCGCATATTCGACACTGTGGTTTCTGTCCATGAAGACATAGAAAGACATGGCAGGCACGGCATGTCAGCAGCGGAGCGGTGTGTGGACCCGAGCGCCCTGAAACGCTGTATGCTTCGAAGTCAAGACTTGAGCATGGTTGGGACGAGGATGCCCTGTGGGAACGGATGGAGTGTGTGTGGACGTCAACATGGTTGGGACATGGATGCTCTGCGGGAGCGGATGGAGTGTATTCACTTCAAATTTTCTTCACTTCCCGTGTTGAGCGCGGCAGTCCCAGTCTCGATTGTTCCAAACAGTGCTACTTAGTATTGCTATACTAGTAGTCTTACTACCACCGCTACTACTATTACTATTGCTGCTGCTGCTGCTGCTGCTACTGCTACTACTACTACTACTACTACTACTACTACATCTACTACGACGACTACTACCACTCCTACTCCTACTCCTACTCCTACTCCTACTAGTCCTACTACTACTAGTACTACTACCACTACCACCACTACTTCCGCCACTACTACTACTTACTACTACGACAACAACAACTACTACTACTACCACTACTGTAACTGCTACTGCTACTGCTACTACTACTACTACTGCTGCTGCTGCTGCTACTACTACTACTACTACTACTACGAATACTACTATAGCTATTACTGCTACTACTACTACCACTACTCCCACCACTACTACTACTTCACAACTGCTGCTGCTGCTGCTGCTACTACTACTACTACTACTGCCACTGCTACTTACTGCTACAACGACTACTACTATAGCTACTGCTGCTACTACTACTGCAACCACTACTACCACTACTACTACTACTACTACTACTACTACTCGAAACGACGCCTATCGGCAGTGGGGTGAAGCGAGAACACGAAGACTTGAAAAGCCCTGGCATGGCATGGTCCGAGCTGCAGTGACAAAGGAATGGCTTCGCGGCAGTTTGCGTGAGATTGAGTGAGGCTGACGAGGCAAGAACGTGCATAAAGGAGCACGACGAACTTGTGAACTTCGGGCTTGGAGACCTAACACACCTGCCCTGTTGGAAGCCTGGCAAACGCCTTCTTGACCGTCTTGGCGCACAGCTTACAGCTTCCCCGGTGACGATCAGAAAACTCCAAGCAAACACAGACCACTTCTGAATATGTTTGGCTGCAGTCTGAACCTGTCAGTCAAGCATCATAGTAAAAGGAGGACAGGCAGCGCTTGAATGGGTGGCGGATACCTCGCATGCGATGCCTACGAGCTCGAAACGTACATGTAGATTCAATGCATGTGAAGATCCGTGGGCTCTCCCGACTCCCTACAAGGTCCCCCTGCTGCAACGGTACTGTAGGATGCATTGCGTTGTGCGATCATAGTGGTGCCGGCATGAGCCTCTAGGTATATGGTATCCAGAGTCGCAAAAGTGGCAGATGTTCGTGTTCTGGCATGAAAGACAGGAAACAAGCAAAAGGCATAATAAATGCTTTACACACCAACAGTGGGTTTGACTGCACGCCGGGTTCTGACACTGGCGGGTGAGTGGAGGGTACAACGGTACAACTTCGGAGCGAAACGAAATCCGTGCCCGGGAGCTCGCTACGGCCAGGAACTCCGGCAGCGTAGCTCTCCAAACATCCCAGGCTGCACGCGGAAGTACATGCCTCCGACCGGTTGCTTTTATCTGATGGAGGCTTTTACAGATATTTCCCAGAGCGTTGCCACTAGGCACTTGCGTTGGCTGCCCTCTGCCATGGACGACGAGTTCTGGCCGTTAGCCATGCCTGCTGGCCAGCATCACTCGTCTCCTAGGCTGACGCCGGTACCAGGCGAGATGGAATATGTATACCTGTGTACCATACTGTATACCTCTTAGCCCTCCACCTCCACCTGCAAGCTCGTGCGATGCAGAGGGTGTGTCCAATTCATTGGGTACAGGAGGCCTTCCTCGCACTGATGTCCAGATGAGTATGAGATACCTAATTCCGGATTTCAGTGTCTACGACTCTATAGGGTCTCAGGTGGAGAACCGAACGCCATGACTTCGTAAAGCCTGGCCGCTTCGATAGGCGGCGCCGAAGAGCCTTTTCGCCGGCGCCAGTAGGGACGAGATGGCCCAAGGTACCTCTTGCATTGACGGCATGCCACCAGGATCAAACAAAAATATCGGGGTCGAGTCGAGCCCCCGCCCGTCGGGGGCACGGCCGATCCGCACGAAGAGCGAGGCCAAACTCGAGGAGCTGGCTTTCGGCACGCGGACCACGACCCTAAGAATGTGTAAACATATGGCTGCGTGTCAAAGTGGTGGCCTGTTTGCAGAGCGCGATCTGGGACTGTCTGAATGCGATTGAGGAGCACATGCAGATTCCGAAGCCTCACAAAGTGATTGCTGACACAGCATGATTCGACCTCCGTACATGACCGGGCATGACAGGATATTACTTTACGGTCATCTCTCCGTACCAGCAGGCCACCAGGTACCAGTCATGCCACCATCGCAAACAGCTCGGTAACAACAGAGTTTGAAACTCATGGAGCCCCCCCCAAAGCACCGCCAACCTTGTCTCCGGTTGCCGCTTGGTTGGAATCTCCGTTGCAGGAAGCTCGATGGCACGCATTCGCGCAGTATCCCAACCTGAGAGTTAAATTCTACAGATTACGTAGATCTTTTGAAAGCACACGAAGCGTTGCCGGCGATTCGTCTCTCATCAGAGAGTTTGAATCAAGTTCGATCACTGTCGCTTTGGGTGTCTCCACTTCCCTCAGGCTGATGCTGTATAGCAGAGAGATTGATTCAATGGCGGTCAAAGGCCTCTGAAAGTATACAAGAAGAAGAGGACCTTTGTCTGAAGTCGATCAGTACCGTCGCTGTTTCGCTCCCTGCTGACGTGAATAATGAAGGAACTCGACGGCACTACGGTGGCCCCTGGATCCGGTCCTGTCAAGCTTTCCGACTGCAACTCCAGCACACGTACTGCAACTACACCCGCCTGCTGTTTTGCTCAGCCCGACAAGATCGATCTTTGAATTTCAACATGCGAAACACAGCACGCTGCGCCTCGGAGGTCACCCAGGAGCAGATACAGCCTGGCCAGGCCTGCCTGGTTTCGCTGAGATCTTCCAAGGAGAAGTGAGAAGTGGAAAGCAAACTGTTCCATAGCGAATTTAAGACCCAAAAAGTCGCCAAGTTCTGTCGACTGCAATCCCGATCGCCCTATCAATGCTTGATCTGGTAGGCATGCGTGGCACTGCCTGGGTCTGATGCACTCCCGGCAGTACTGAAAGGGCAGCCTTGGCTCCGCTCAAGGGCTGGAGAGCAAAATTCAGAGTCTAGATCAGAGTTCAACCTTACACATGGATGCCCAGCAGCGGGAAAGTCGCCGGTGTAATACTTCTCAACCTGAGCAATCGAGAGAGTCCGGCCCGTTGAATTAGCACGAAGTCGCTAAGTAGTTGCTGGACAAACCTGGCTTGTGCATGTGTGCGTGCGGGTGCTTGGGCCTTCATCATCTCATCTTCATGCTGCGCCCTTCCACTGCGTCTGGCGCAGGAGGCCAAACCCCCTGTATATACAGGGCATCTCGTTGTGTTGTGTATGCAGTATATGCCATTCTTTGTGTCTGGCATACGTGGCACTCCAGAATCTTCATATCACATTCGTTATCATCATCATCATCATCATCCCTACCACCACCACCACCACCACCACCACCACCATCGGCATCATCACCATTACCATCAGCATCGCCATCATCGTCATTGCCATTACCGACCTCATAGGTTCTCATGTGCCTTCCAGCATGCAAGAAGTCATAAAACAATGATGAGTCTACAGCCTACAGGTGTATGCGTGTATGCGCGTCTCTGCGTGTTTGTGCCTGTGTGTGTGTGTGCCTCTCTGTCTCTGTGTGTGTGTGTGTGCACGTGTGCATCTGTGTGTAGAGCTGTTTGCGAGTCATTGTATCTTTGTGCTCGTTCGTTCGTGTGTGTGTGTGTGTGTCTGTCTGTCTGTCTGTCTGTCTGTCTGTGTGTGTGTGTGTGTTTGTGTTTGTGTTTGTGTTTGTGTAGGTGTTTGTGTTTGTGTTTTTTTTGGGTGTGTGTGTGTGTGCATGGTTAGGCTTGCTTGTGTTTGTTCGTGCTGGTTTGTTCGCGTGTTCATTGCTACCAATAGCTATTTGTGTGACAATGTGTGCGCGAGAATGACAGAAACTCCAAGGACAGACAGGCAGCCCCAAATGCAAGATCCGGGTACGTCTGCATCCAGTCTTTGAGGTGCCATCGGCCTTCTCGCAAGCACATCACCTGCGGAGCCGAGGAGCTGTATATCGAGAGCAGTTGGACCATGTTCAGTCTCATGACATGCTCCCTTGAAGTTACCAGAATCTCGTGAAGAAAGCTCCGCATGCCAGAAATGTCCAACTTTTAGCATGCCGGAACTGGGCCACTTATTGTACGGCCCAAGCCTCCACTCCTTGCCGACACCCATCCTGCGCCACTGGTCAATTCTTGTGCCTTGCACCTCATGAATCATGCTGGGTGAGCTCAGTTGCACAGAACATCTCAGAAGCCGCAGGGTCCTGCACCGACTTGCAGGGCTCAACAGGACCGGCGGATTCAAAGCAGCCCTCGCTGTAACACCAGCCCATTTCCACGCACCACCTACCAGGCAGTTCCGGCAATGGCGACAAGAGTTGGCATGAGCTCTTTTGAGCCAGAAATTGTTGGGTCGCAATTGCCTCGACTGCTTAGGCATGGTTCTTGTCATGTCAAACGGCTCAGCACAAACGCTGCTCCCAAGGCACTCCTTTGTGTTGCTGTAGTGGCGGAGAAAAAGCGGAGGCCAGATGTCGATGACTTCACCAGCGTGCACGTACCTGAGGCTTGCACTCTTTGTGCTACTCATCTTGGCAACTCTCCTTCCGTCCTGCTCAAGGCAAGCTGCAAAACAGCGCCGTGGTAGTCCAGCCCGGAGTCTCGGAAGCGGCCCAATGCATTCGGAAACCGAAACACCTCATTCCTGAGTCTCATGGTTTGCGGGCTCATGGGTGATGTCCTATGCTCGGCCTAGGTGGGCTAGAGCTTGACAGGTCTGAGTCTTGAGCAACTGCTCGCGAGGTCCTTCAAAAGGCATCACCCAAAGCTTTATAGCCGACGTCAGATATGCCGCCAGGAAGTGCCGGACAGGCTTTCTAAACCTGTGTCCAAGCATCTTCTCATCCCGCTCGTGCACAAGCCTCGGTCAGAGCAATAAGCGAATCATAAACAGAGAACGAGAGTACCACAGAATGTTGGGGATAGTCGAAATACTTACAGTAAGACTAAGACGAGAAGACGAGTACAACTGCAGCTACTTTAGAGCCACTGAGCTTTAGCCCAGGCGACACGTCCGGGACCCGAGGTCGCCTTCGTCGGAGTATGCGAGCAGAGCCAGCAGAGCTGCGAGCAGAGCTGCGAGGAAGAGGGTCCTTAAGGGTTTAAAGGCTTTGAGTCCAAGCAAAACTGCAGCGGTGCGCCGGAGTTCAGGAGACAGTGTGGGTTGTTTTATATATGAACCTTATAGTGCCGCAGCGTGGGGCCCCGGAGTTTTTTCGAGAATCTTCCGCACAGGCAGCCCAGGGCCGCTCCCAAAAGTCTCTCGGCCAACCGAGCATGGTGACAGAGATGGAATCCGGGAGCTCTGCCTCCACCCACTGGCCACCGAAAGTCAAACTCCGGGGATCCAACAGCTCCTTCCTGGGAGCGAGGAGGTGGTCTGAGTGATCTTGCACGATCTGGGATATCGAGACTCCGACGGGCTCTAAAAAACGTGAATACTGCATTCTGATCCGGCCTATGAAAGGTTTCAAAGCAGTATAAGACATACGTACCACACCCCTGGGATCCAAGGTAGGATGCAATGTCAGACAGGTTTCAAAGGCCTGAGCGGGAACGCTCTGGAGCACTTCTCCTTGCACCCATCACGCGCGGTGTGGTGGGCCCGGAGGCAGAAGTCGTAGGAGTTGTCGCTCTCCTCCAATTCTGTGTAGGGATTTGTTAAGAACCACGGAATGCAAGTGCAAAGGCCATTTTCAGGGCCCCTCCTGGCTGTCGGTTGTCAGGATCTCCGCGTGCTTGGATTCGCCGATTCTCGATGGGCTCTGGAAGCACCAAGCGGCGCCCAAATGCCGGACCACAAAATAGCGGTTCAACTCCTTACAAGGTCAACCAACGGGAAGGATTTGAGCAGCCATGGGTGCTCTCACGAAGAATGGCCCAAAAAGCCAACTGGCAAAGGCAGCTTCCAGACAAACCCCGTTCTCACCCATACTCTTGGCCGCCATGCCCAGGGACTGGAGACTAAGCGGAGAGTGAGAACACAAGAGTCCACAGCTACAATATATTTGCCAGTCAACCGTCAGGGTCGTCGCAGATAAACAAGTACAGGTACAGCAAACTTCTTGTCACTTGACTTGTCTTCAGCATGTATGTACCACGGTTCTACAAGCGGATCCCCCCACGCCAAGGAACGTGCTGAGGAGCTCCTTGAAGCACAAAGCCACCTGCCGCTTTGCGCAGGGCATCGAAGATAAACATCAAAGTAGACCCTCATGAGGTCTCTAAAATGCCGCAGCTGCTGCAATCAGGGACGCTGTCAGGCACGGGGCCAAGCTAAGCATGTGTAAATCAGCTTCCCAGCTCGGTGCATCAACTCTGCAAGGCAGTGACTGGCATGCTTCCGGTAGTAGTACTGTGGCCGGCAGAGAGGCTTAACTAGGTATGCACGAGCTCTGCAGAGTCCGACCGCCGGAGCCTTGGAGCTGCCTGGCCGCACACGCTGCAGCGCAAGCGCCCCAGAGGTCGATGGGGAAGGCCAGTGCCATGGGAATTTGCACTGATGCCGAGGAAATGAGGGGATGTTGGCATTCTGCGGCATTCTGTGTTGGATTGTGTCAGCTCTTGCGCATGTGTAGTACGGTGTAACCAAAGCCCAAGCTCCAGGCTGCAAGTAACTTCTGCATGAGAGCTGTATGCAGCGTGCAGCTAGTCCGAAGCTAAGGGTCTTAGTTACCCAAGCCCTTGCAAGATATGCAAGGAACCATGCAAGAATCAGGTTCGAGAAGTCTCTTTTGGAAATGCTTGAGACACACATAACAACAGTTTTCGCTCTTCTCCTAGTTCCTCTACCTCCGGCTTTCACAACTCTGGGAGTGAAATGCTTGACTTGTTTCATATGCAATGTAAACTTCGGTACTTCGCTCACTGTTCTAGAATGTGCTGACATGGCGGTACGAGTAACATCTGCCTTGGCTAACAAACCTGGCCGCACTGCAGGTGGAGATCGTCAAGGGAACAGCACCCGCCTCCACCAAAAGTTCAGCAGCTTCAACTGCCGTCTCCTGAAAGAGTTTGCGACAGAACTGCAGATGCTGCTCCACGAAAGTACGATCTACACTCGTAAGAACTCGCACAGTGCAGTAAGAATGAGGACCTCTGCATGTGGCGAGGCCGCTGCAAAGAAGATCGGGCGCCAGCCTACCAAGCTCCAGAGTACTCAGGTCACCCACCCTGCTGCCAAAACCGGGAGGCTATCCGTTTGGATAATACGGTGCTTGGCCTCTTTGTCTAAGCATTCTTTGCTGGCATCGCTAACCTGCCTGACAGCAACACAGCATCTGGCATTCCCGTTGAACTGCTTGCAGAACCGTCTCTGTAAGATCACGGGGAACCGTGAATCAAGTTGCACTTTCCACACCCGATAAATGGCACCGGCATGGGGTTGTGAACTGTACCTGGAAGTCACATCCACCGGTAAGCCAGGAAGTAGGTGCACCGATAATAGTCGATTGGATTGCCAGGCCTCGAAATGTGCCCGTGGAAAGGCCGTAGTTGACACCGATGGTTATCTGAGAAAGAACACGGGGCATTCCGTGTTGCTCTCTTGTCGCATCCACATCCATGGATTAAATAGTATATAAGCGGGCGTTGAAGATGGTGGACTTACAATTTCAAGCTAAATCCGCGATGTACAGGCAGTCAACCAAGGTTCTGGGTGCTATTGTGTGGGCGCCACATATGGTCGTGCTCTTGGGTCATCTTCTCTGTATAATTTAATGGTGGTGGAGACGGTGTTTTACTGTACGTACGGGCACCCGGTTCCGAGTGGATTAAAACTTTGCAATAGTAGATGACTGCTGAATTCCCAGCGAGGGCCCAGACATTCGGCAGCAGGGGGTCACGCCCAGGATCCACGTTCCTGCCAAATCGACTAGGATGGCGGGAGCGGTGGGGCATCTGAATCTGGTTTCTCCAGAGATTTGCGCCAAAAGCGGCTTCCCTCCCTCCTGAGGATCTACATGCCACACAGGCCTTCCGAGGCTATCAGGGGTGCTGAAGGAGTAACAGCCCAAAGCTCGAAAGTTCACACATGACAAAGCTGTATAGTATGTAGTATAAGCACAGTTGAAATGGCGCCCAAAGCGGAACCAATGCAAAGCTGAATCCATCACGGGATGCAGGGCTTGGAGGGCGACGGGTTGCGGGAACGGTGCCTTGGATACAAAGCACCTTCAGGGCTTTCGGTAATTGGGGATCACGTCGATGCTGCGCAGGTCGACTTTGTGCTCTGGGATTGCGGTGATCCCTACCCACATCTCCACGCGGTTGCTGCAGGCGTCTTCGTCCGCCAAAAACAAAGCGATAGCTGATCCCGCTTTGAGGGCGCTTGTTCATCGTCGAGGATCTACCTGGGACTGTATGTCACATGGCTTCAAAAACCTACGGGGCCATTCCAGCTCAGAACTTCACGAGCTCCTTCCACTCCTGGGCTGCGAAACCCCACTGCTGAAATGGTGCCATGATCGCAGCCATGCTTCAGCAAGAACACGGCGACGGAATTCGACCGGAATACCTTCCGACCGACCCTGAGACTCTTCACACCTATGCCCGATCCTCACACAAATCGCCAAACCCGGCTCCAATTGCGCCCAAGGGCCTTCAGCAGCTCCTTTGCGGCCTCGAAGTCCTGGGAGGCTCGTCCCCACTCCTCGGAGCCACGAGATGTCGATGCTGTCGAGCATCTTCAACACGGTGTATTTGTGCAGCTGTACACATGTCTACGTGCGTGTATGTGCTCACGTACATGAGAGAGCCATGCTGTCGGGCGGCAGGCGCTTTTTGTACAAACAAGGGTGATGACACCGACCCTACCCCTCTCCCCGCCCACCCCATGCAAGAGCCAAGACTCCTTGTTGCGGCCATCCACACCCACGGTGGAGATCTTCTGGGAGAATTCTCGGGCCTTGTTGTAAGCCGGAGAACCTTCCGCGCCAGAGAAGTACACCATGTCCTGCTGAAGTGTTAATGCGAGTTGGAGTTTGCCTGGTTCTGCTCCTGAAGCATGTAGTGTAGTAGTCCCTGTGCTTGTTTCTACATTTTTGCCGCCCTCTGCGACCGGTACTCTGGTCTGTTTGTGCTGTGTTGCAGCTCGCTTTTACCTTACCACACCAGCGATTCAAAGGGTTACAGAGGCATAGTGGTAAGGTTTCCTGGTGTCGGAGCTCAGGGGCATCGGATTTGCTTGGAACTGACCTTGGTTGAGAGCGGGTGGACGGGCAAATGTACAAACCACAGCAGTGACACCCACACGCCACTAATGTCGCAATACGTATATTATTACAACCAGATTGAACTCCAGACAACAAGCCCGAAAGCCGTAGCAACCATAGTACGATGAAGATGCTCACAGACCCCGGACCTGAACCACTGCAGCCGGAATTTCATACCCAAACACCTGCAACCTGCAGTGCTCTAAAGGCCGTGTACAGCTACATTGAATCGTACGCCCCAAACCTCAATCCGTTCAACTACCGCTACTTCTGCTTACGAAGCAACAACCCTCAAAATGTTAAGTCGCGTGAAAAACCCCGCCCCAGTTACTCGAAGCCTCGACAACTCGGCTTTGCGAGATGAGCCCGGTCCTGCTTGAAGCCAGCAGCCTCCTGGAGGTTGGAGGTCAGCTGCTGCGACTGCTTCGTCTTGATGTAAAACTGGCAACATCGAGGGCTGCCAGATGGATTTGTAAGAACTGGGGTGGCTTGTAGGGCCTGGTTGGTGTTAATGCTGTGGGCTCTCACAACTGCCACTACTGTATCCAATGCTGCTTCACGAGTTCGCAGATGCGGTCGAGGATTTCGGGCTTTCTGCTTATGGTGTCTTTCTGGCTCATTGACTCTTGTTTGGCATTAGAATTGGCCTCCAGGTCGGGCAATTGATTCAATTCGTTGGGGGGTTTGCCCGACTTAGAGTGTAGAGGCCACAAACTACTAGGAAGTTTCCGATTGGGGACAATACGCCAGCCTAAGACTGAGAATCTGACATGTTCTCGGGCTGGAGGAAAGCATTATGGCAGTGGTCTCCTCACGGTCTTCTGGTCCTGGTGGTACTGTACGTGGGTGGTCTCCTGCCTGTTTCCTGGTGGTCTCTTGGTTCCCTTGGGGGTCTCCTGGTGGTCGTTCTTCGTCGTCTCCTGGTGGTCGTCGCGATCGTCTTGGTCAAAGTGTTCGTCGCGGTTGCGGTGGTCGTCGTGGAAGTCATTGTCGTCAAGGTGCTCTGTCGCTGATCGGAGGTCTTGGCAAAATGTAGTACAGTCCGCCAAGCGCTACCTCAAGATTGTGTAACCCAATGCGTCATACCTGAATAATCTTGCGACAAATCATACTGCATCACGAGGCCAAGATATGAATTGCAGACAACAACATCTACAGTCTGATTCGGAGGATTGTTGAGTACGTGGCGAATCGTAGAAGAACCGGATACAAGCAAATGATCACGACTTTATCATGACATGACCCGGTTCAATGTAGTTTTGGCATTACTTGAGAAAGTTGGGTAGGGTAATGTGGTATGAGGAGGGGGCCGTGGCTCGATACTGTACCGAGGGTGGGGATGCGATTCCACCGCACACAGATATCAACACACGGAGCATAAGACTTGCTTGATATCGATGTCGTTTACTCACTAGAGCCCCAAGTCAACGCTAAGGCACGGCGGTCTTGTCGAAGCGCTCGAAGGAGTTCGTGAGCGCCTTCTTTCTGCGTGCGACCTCCGAGAAAACTTCGATGATTTTCAAGTCTCAAGTCGGCCTTCCCGGACTGAAGAGATGTCGACAGCTGCAGCACAACATTCGCAAGAGAGGAGCCCCGGGCCCAGAAGCGCCCCTGGTCCACTGGTGCCTCCTGGTCGGTGCGGGCCTTGTAGACGGACTCNNGTCTCCGACCTCGCCTTTGCTCCGGGGACGGTTCATCCCGGTCGCGAAGCCCGGGACATCCCAGAACTCTGCAGGTTGCAATTGCTGCTCAGTGACTTCAGCATCACCTGCCTACAAAACGCAAAAACATGGAAAGAGCAAGGTCACTGAACTGCGAGTACGGGTTGACCGGGTTGTCGTTCTGGTTGTAGACATCGGAGACGCCGCCTGAGTGTCGTGTCGGATACTCGCGACTCGTCAAAGCGGCATTGCTTCTTCTCAGGAACACAACTTCCATGTGCCCGGTCCAGTGGCAATAGCATACAACCTTAAATTGTAGACGGAAAGGTGTGGCGCTCATCACATAATTGTGAGTTGCAGGCAGATTCCCTGCCGTGCGGGCGTGGTATGAGTTCCACATTAAATTAAAGTATGGAAGCCCTGATTGCTAGTAGCGATCCCGTCAAAAATCTGCAGAGGACGCAGTTACTTGCAGGGATTTGATCTACAGAAAGGACTGCCATGGGTGTTCGCGAAACAGGTTTATGAGCTCGAAGTCGAGGCGTGCTGGAATGTCAAAGCTCCGGAACGCTCCGAAGGTCCTTCCCATAACCCCGGCCGAACCTCCGAGGCCGAAGAAGGACAGCTTCGGGCTCTCCGCCTCCGATGCTTTTGGATCGGGCTGGATCACGCATCGTCGTGGTTTTGTGGCATTTTGTGGCTCAGCGGAGGTTTTGTCAAATTCAGCGCAGGGCTCCGTGTCGTCGACTCGGGTGAGGGGAGACACTAGCACCGGTTTGGGCCACCACCGAAGAGTTGGTGGTGTAAACTGGAGCAAGCCGTCCACTGCAAGTGGCAGTCGTGCGCAAACCGGGAAGTCTGCGAGATGCCCTGGTGGGCGCAGTACACTTGATGTATTCACACGTCACTCTCCTCAAGGACATCGTTCATCAAGGTTGTGCATTATTGCAATTCACCAGCTGAACCGATGGTTCTGGATTGGAACGCCGTCCTTGCACATGCCACCCCCGAAAGTCGCCCACCGACACATCTCCAAAAGCACAAGAATCGGAAGTGCTTGCAGCACAAAAGAGATTCGGATGGACCTGGGCCGGTCCGGGAGCTGCGACGCTGGCTGCCAGGAGGGCCGCGGCCATCGTTGCTGCGGCCTGCACTATCAAGTCTCGGTCTTCCTTGAGCCCTTTCGGCTCAGGTGCAACAGCACAGTATCCTGCAGCTTTTAGTCTGGCATGGGCCGCATAAGGGTTGGATGCAGCAGCCCATGTCACAAGAGGTATGTTGCCCAACAGCGGTAGATATGCCAAAGAACAACCGCGAGCAGAACACCTGCTGCTGATGGAAAGAATCCTGCTGTCAAGGATCCAGACTACCGTGTTTTGGCTTGCCGATTGTTGAGAAGTGCAGACAGAATCTGGAAAGCATGCCTTAAGACTCCGATCTTTTGAACCAGTACAGAAAATGAAGTTCGCAAATCTAGCCACGCCCATTGCCCGCCAGCCCTGTGTCTTCACTTCTCCGAGAAGGTTCTCCAAGACTCACTGCGCGCAAGGTATGCTCATCGAAAACTGTGAGGACATGAAACAACAGCTGACGCTGGCACCGAAACCATTTGGAACTGCTCAGGTCGGGCATGTTGACTGAAGCAGAGAAGCCTTGAACCTCCTGTCAAAACGACCGTGCGCTACTCAAGTATCACGTTGTCACAGAAACTCTTGCCCCGCAGCCTCGCCCCTCAGCTTCGGGGTTACGAAGGCATCCTCTCGGCGGAAGAGCCTCAAGTTAGTCAGCCAGGATTTGCATAAGTTGTTGGAAGAATGCCTCCTGCAAAAACAGTTCTCCATCGAACTTCAATGAACATACATGCATATCTTGGCTCCCACTTGGCAACATCCGCGGACCCTGCATGGCAGGTGTGCATGTATGTATGTATGTA